>KZ807307.1:322646-340722 GCA_000696205.2 Oncopeltus fasciatus | reverse complement strand
ATAATTAAAATCATTTTATCTTCTCCAATGTAAGATCGGTGAAGATCCCTTGAAATTTTTGTAAATCGCTTTTTCGTAGCAAAGTGAAAAACTTATTTTGTTGAACAATAATTCACTGTTTGTGTATTATTAATTTGTCAAAGTTATTGATATTAGAACGTCAAATTTCCGCATAAATTTACATTTGGAGCTACAACCGAGTATTGGATTACTTATTTATTTACAATTAGCTAAACCACATCAATAAATAGAATTACGACATTAGAAAATCCAAATAGTAGAAGTTCCATTTCACATTGGATTATACTTCCTGTATATATTATATATTATTCTAATTTTGTCTTATCGGGGTAATAAAAAAAATGGAAAACAGCAAGTATTTTTTAAAGTTAATAATAGTTTTTCCCTTGGGACAAAATTGGTTGTAAAATCCATTCTAATTCGCCAATAAATCTATTTTATTAAATAAGATTTTACGGCAATTTTTTGTTAAGGATAATGTAGATAATATCAAACAATGAAAATATCAAAATTTTGAAAAACTATCTATTTCCTCATTACTCAATAAATAATTTTTTTTGTTTTTTTTTATTCTAACCAGGTCAGTTCCTGGGAAAGGATATGAAATAAATATTACACAAATAGAAAATCTAGAAGAGATGAAAAGTCTAATTCTGAATTATGTAGAGAAGAAATCTCAGTCTGAATTTGTCATAGGAATATTTAAAATTCACCAAGCCTATAGACAGGTAAGCAAAATTTAATTATATTTATACTTTTTTGGAAATTTTAATATGAACGGTGACTAAAATTTCTGCTTAATTGCCCCATCTATAAAAGTATATTTTGTGGGTTATATGTATTTGTCCGTTTTCTTAATTTTTTCAGATTAATTAATAATGTTATATCGACTGTTTTTAATTAGAGAATTCATTTTATGAAGACTTCAAAATAAATTTTTAATAATTCACAAATTATTTAATAATTTCATAAATTATTTATCAGATTTTATATGTAGATTTCTCGACGATTAATCTGCTGAAACTAACGTTGGCATCATATGACACGACTAGTGAAAAATTACATTCTAAAATATGTTTTTTAATATGCGTGTTTATTTTTTTAATTTTATAAAATTACAATTTAAACCTATTTTGATTAGATTATTTTTATTAATACATTTTTTATGTAGCCCTAATAAAAACGAATATATTAAGGTTTTAAATTTTGAATTTTTTCTATTAATTCCATCGTCCTCGACCGATAATAGCCTTTACTGAATTCATCCAACGGTTTGCAAAAATAATCTATAATTCTGAATTTGGTTTCATTATTTTAAAAATTGTGGAAGCTAAAGTGCATATATATTTGTGTGTGGGTGTGTATAAAAGTTATAGTATTATAGTTACAGAGTAATATAGTACAAATTAATTTCTGTTAATTCCAATAGAAGTGGTTGAGTAGCGAATACTACATATATTTTCATATTACACGTATTAGATATAAATAACACCAAATATAAATGTCTGGTTATTTTTACTATTTTTATTTTATAACCTGATCTATAGTAAAAGGATGTTAAAATTTTGTATTTTCCACAGGTTGTTTCTGGGTTTCTTACTTATCTGATAATAGAATTTGCACCTACAAACTGCACAGTACAGAATCTTGAAAAAAATTGTGAATTTCAGAAAGAGGTAATGTACCAAATATTTTTCCTTCATTTTAGAGCATAAATCTTTTCAATAAAAATTGTTATCATGTTGATTATAAAATACGACTTTTAAAAAATAGTTTAATTCATTATGGACTCCATATATTAATTGAAGCAAAAAAATTAGGAATAGAAAAATCAAACGCAATGAGTCCAAAATATAATGAATATTTAAATGCTAATACAATAGTTTATATATAACAATTTACTAATTTTGCTGTCTAAGAGAGAAACAGTATTTCTTTATAACAAAAAAACAAATAAAAGGAAAGATCCTTACATCACAAATAAGATCATAATGTCTGAAAATAATTCACAAATAAGTGCATAATGTCTGATAATTATTAAAAATAAGATCATAATGTCAGAAAATAATTCACTAATAAGATCATAATGTCAGAAAATAATTCACAAATAAGTGCATAATGTCTGAAAATAATACATAATTACTGCCTCACTTAAAACGGAGATCATGGAGGGAAAACATATAAGCTTTGCAAGGCCAATTGTATCTATNTTATTATGTAATTTATAGTGTGAGATATTTTTATTAATTTCAATTTAATAATTATTAAGATTTCGTCAAAATTTGTCTCAATAAATTTATAAAACTGAAAGAATTAAAACTGGTCAACAATACTATCACTTGCATTAAAACTTTTTTAAATATTTTTTCAGGGACACCAAACATGCTTGATTCAAGTGTGGGAACAGCGATGGCAGAAAAAGAGTGACGTCAGCCTAATAAATTGTGCACATGGCCATTAAGAAATTAATGGAGAGTTTTCAATTAGGTAATTACGTTCACTTTATTTCTTCTGTATAATTGTATCTATGGGCTCAATATGTACTAAACCTCAAACATAAAAATTGTTATTTTTGACTACATAAGCAAAACAAATAGTGGTTTAATTTTCGGCTATTGAAGACATTTACTTTTTCTGCGATTCCCATTATTATATAAATTATTCATTTATTTAAAGCAATATTATATGGAAATTTCAGTACAATTCACACCATCCTTTTTACAATGATTATTCTTTCTTTATACAAAATAAGTTCAAAGTACTATTCATAAAATATATGCTAGATAAAATTTTCTAGCATACATTTTAAATTAAATTGGTGTTTTACACAGTAATTCAGACACATAAAAGTAATATAAATATATNTCAGTTCCAAATATTGAAGCAGATCGAAGTACCGAATTCTATATTTCATGTAATAATTAAAGCGTTACAGTGGCATTTGTGACGTCATAATTCCACCTTTTACTTTTCCCAGTGTTAATGAGGAGAAAGGGATACTTTCTAGGACTTATCTGTGTCGCCCCCCTCATCTCCCTAAGTTATATTTACTAATAATAGGGAATTCCAAAGGAGGTATATAGACATTTTATTTATGAAACGAATTTCCCAAAGATTTTTCACTTTTAATTATAATGAAGTACACTTTATTTGGTTTTTTTTTTTTACATTTTTCTTATTTATTTCTATTTATCAAAGTTTCTTAATCAAAAACGAAAGAATTTTTAAAGTGTCGTCTTTATTTGATAATCAAAAGTTTATTTGCCAGCACTCAAAGCATAATGAATTTTCGCCGTATTGATTTTAGATGTTTGATCTACATAACTTAGAGTACGATCTTTATAGAAAATCGAATATTGAGTAATATTGAAATTTTTCACACAAGTTGATCACTGGAAATGATCGTATAAATTGAAAAATTTTATGTCACATAACTCATGTTACAAAGTTGTTACATATTAGAAATTCGATTTTATTTTTTAAACGCATAATTAAATCTCTTTGTGGAATTTTACAGGGATTTGAAATGTTTTAAACGAATCAATGAAAATCAAGAGTAAATTGAATTACTTAACGAAAAAGTAACAATCACAAAAAAAAAAAAAAACCTTAATCAGATCTCTTTTTTTTTCTTTTATAGATTTTCACGTTGGAGTAAATGGAGACATTTTCTAGCCAGACAATATAGAGGATCACTCTATTTCTTCAAGGGCTTCAAGACTTGGCTTCAGACTATATCATCTGTGAACCATAAAGTTTCGTCACCTTAATCAAACTGTCTCTACCTCTTTGGCTAGTAGCATTATTTTAAGAATCTCTCGTTTCGAGCAAAGTGATTATAATGTAATACAATAATTTGTACAAGGTCCCATGAACACTATCTCTGCAATTTTATTTGTGAAAATATAATGAATTCTTATTAGTCTCAGTTATTATATGTTTCCTTTATTATAATATACAGAAGTACAATTTATTTTAGACTATTCATACTTAACTAGTTTATATATATTATACACTTGTCATATGTAGTACATTAATTTCTATGAGTAAGAAAATTTTTTTATATAATTAAAATAGCGGGAGACTATAAATCAAACTATTTTCAAAAATAGTCTTAAATTTGGTTTCACAATTTCTTCACGATTAAAGTTAATTAAAGCTATCAATCAGGTGTGCATTTAACGATGTATGGTTTTTCACACTCGATTAAATGAAGTGTATCGTGAATATTTGGTGAGTGTTTACTTTTAATCACTTTCAGATCGTTCGAGGAAAGTACACTTCTAACCTCGATACCAGAGATCAGAAACTGGAAAAACATTATCTTTGGCGTATTGTGGCTGTGTCCAAACCCTGGTTCGCAAAGGCATAGTCTTGGACCAGGCTTCAAGGTGTAAAGATCAGGTTTTAATAATAAAAGTATCACAACACTACAGAACACATATACACACTTTATTTATTCCACCATTACCATACCTCTCCCTTGATCCCTCCAACAGCTACATCAAGGTAATCACTTTTTATCTACATAGAGGTAGTAACCTTACATCCTTTTTTTTTCACAGAAAAATGAAAATACATTATTATAGTAATATTGTTTTAAAATACATTAAACATTTTTTTTAACTAACTTAAAGTAACAGAAAATGACAATAAAACACAGAGAAAAGTAAAACAATAAAAGTAATAAAAATTAATCCCTAAATCTTGAGGGTTTAACAATGTTTCTCCTATTTCTTAAATTGTAAGCATTATCATTATTATCATTGACAATTTTTGGGTTTTTGTCCTCACCACCCAACTTTGAGTTCAATTAATTTTTACCTTCACTAGCATCAGTGATATCATTTTCACCTTTACTATCAGCGATGTCATTAGTGTTATAACAATTATGATCATCTGGTTTTAGGATAAGATGCTGCCTATTTCGTGTATAAATTTTGTCTCCACTTTTTAACCACCAGGTACGTGGAGTGGGAGCCTTTCCAATTACCTCACCATCTCTCCACTTAACCTTGAAATCAAATTTTATCCTATTTCCACACTTAGACTCGGGAAGGTCTCTCGCACCCTTATCATAGTGGTACTTTTGAAGTTGTTGGGAATTTTTTTATTTTCATTTAAGACCTTTTTACTGTGAATTTTTGGCTTTAATTCTGACTCAAATAATGTTAGTCTATCTTTTAGTTTCCTATTCAATAGTAATTCACTGGGAGAAAAACTAGAAGAATCACTGTGTTACGGTAATTCAACAAATAATTGAAAATGTTCCCCCCAGTTAGTTCAGATTTTTTAAGCATATTTTGGGCAAGTTTACAACCAGTTTCTGCAAGCCCATGACCACAGGGATAGTTAGGACTACTCGTGACAAATTTGATCTCATTATCGGACAAAAACTTTCTAAAGTGATGGCTGTTAAAAGGGGAATTGTCAGATATAATAATATCAGGATACCCTTGCTGAATATATTAATTTGTCCTGAATGTCTGAAATACATTTAGATTCTAATTTTAGTATCTCCAACCAATTTGAGTACCCATCAATAACAATAAGATATAGTTTTCCTTTAAACTCTAAAATATCAACCTCCAATCTGGACCATGCTCTTTGGGGAATATCCATGGAAATCATAGGTTGTTTTACATTCTTATTTCTCAAACTTTGATATATATCACACTTGGAAATATAATCATAAATGTCACTAGACATCCCTGGCCAATAGAATTTTGACCTAGCCCTGATTTTAAATTTATTAATGCCCAGATGCCTCTAGTGCAACAGAGACAGCATGAAATTTTTCAAAGATTCAGGCACAACAACTCTGTCATTATAATATAATATGCCATGGTAAACTGTGAGGAAGTCTCTAATTTGATAAAATGGAATGAGTTTGCTGTCTATATTGCTAGGCCATCCGTTCACAACTGCATAAGCTACACGTTTTAATGTTTCGTCTTCTTTAGATTTCTCTTTAAATAGAAGTCTTTTCTCTTCAGACATAATATTTTTACAAATGCTGTGAATTATATATGACATTTCGGGATCCACGGGTTTACTAGAAGGCAAGTGTGCTCGAGATAGAGCATCAGCTATGAGGAGATCTTTTCCAGGTACAAAAGTAAGAGTAACTCTATATTTCATCAGCCTTAAAATCATTCGCTGAAGGCGCAAAGGTATTTTATCAATATCCTTTTTAAATATATTTATTAATGGTTTGTGGTCAGTCTGAATTTCCACATATCGACCATAAGTGTAATAATGAAAGTGCTGAAGGGAATCACAAATTGAAAGAAGTTCCTTTTTAATCTGTGCATATTTTTTCTCAGATTTGTTCAGTGAGCGAGAGGCAAAAGCCAATGGTTTACCTTCCTGCAAGAGGCAAGAACCTACTCCATCTTTGGAAGCATCTGTCTGAAGAATAAGATGCTTGTGCGGGGCATAATGAGTAAGAACAGGACTTTCAGTGATCAATTCCTTTATATTATCAAAAGCACATTTATGACTGTCAGATTCCCAAGGTACATCATTTTTAGTTAGGTCCCGCAATGGGGAAGAAATTTGAGAAAGATTTGGTATAAATTTACTTAAATATTTTGTTATTTTTTCTTTCTTTTTTTTAATTATTTTTTCTTTCTTTTTTTTAATTTATATTATTTTTATGCATGTACATTTATTGTAAGTCATCAAATTACAAGATGTTATATAACAGAATGTAATAAAAAAATTTTTTAAAAAAAAAAAAAAAAAAAAATATTTTGTAATACCTAAAAATCGTAACAAACTATTTTTATCAGTAGGATATGGCAATTTTCGTATGGCCTCAATTTTGCTCTCATCCAGCTTAATACCACTGGGTGAAACAATATGACCTAACAGTTTTATTTCTTCTTTACAATATTGAAACTTATCTGTATTGAAAGTAATACCATCAAGTTTTGCAACTTCAAGAACTTGAGCTAAAACTTCATCATGTTCTTGCTTACTCCTTCCAAAAACAAAAATGTCATCTAAATAAATTTTTACATTTTTTATAGAACCAAAAACCTCAACATTCTTTTTCTGAAATGTTTCAGATGCTGTTTTGATACCCATACCCAGTCTATTTAATTTATAATTCTCAAATGGGGTGCTGAAGGCACATAACAGGGATGATTCCTCATCAATCGGAATCTGGTAGAACCCCTCATTGGCATCTAATAATGAAAAATATTTCGCCCCATTCAGATAATCAAAAATCTCATCTGAAGTGGGGATATGATACTTCTCATGCTGAATAGCTTTATTGAGATCCCTCGGATCAAGGCACAATCGCAAAGCGCCATTAGTTTTTTCTATGATGACCAAATTACTGTTCCATTCCACAGGCTCATGGACACGGGATATAATACCTTGTTTTTCAAGATTGTCCAATTTTCGTCTGAGCTTGTCACGCAGATGTTTGGGGATTTTTCTGTGAGAATAATACACAGGCGTTACCCCAGGTTTTAATTTTAATTTGTAGGGAGGTCCAGGATACTTACCTAACCTGCCTGAAAAAACAGTCTCATAAGCCTTTAAAATGCTGTCTTTTGAATCAAATTGTGAGGTTAGCACATTTATTGGCTTAACATACCCTAATTTTTCACATGCATCATAACCCAGAATAGGAGTGTCATAACAATTTGTTACAAAAAATTGAAATTTAAGAACAGATTTTTTGAACACCACCTCTAAAATAATACAACCTTTTGGTGTAATATTAAAACCCCCATATGCTTTCAAAGTTACATTAGTGTCCTTCATTTTTGGTAAACTGTTACCAAAAAAACCTTTAAGATAGGATCTAGGCAAAACATTAACATCTGACCCTGAGTCAAGTTTAAATGTAACACTTTTACCATTAATCTCAAGAGTGACAGACCTGTTTGATTTAATAGCAAAAATCCCTGGATTATTCAAAATACTCACATTGATCGAGTCCACATATAATGATTCATCACTGGAGGAATGTTTGTTTAATGTCTGAACTCGGTGATCAGGCTTCCTTCTTCTCTCAGAATTATTCCTCTTTTGTTTACAGACATTGGCAAAATGATTTCTGCCTGAGCAATAATAGCATTTCTTTCCAAATGCAGGACACTGATATTCTTGATGGGCTGTTCCACAGTTTCCACACTCAGTAGATTTATTCCCTTTTGTATTAGCTGTTAGTTTTCTTCTTGAAATAGCATCAACACATTCATTGTTTGAAATTTGGGCCGAGTAAAGTTTGGTGGCCTCATAAGTTCGCGAAGTTCTGATAACCTCTTCCAGATCCGGATCCTTCATTTTTAACAACGATGATTGCAGTCCTGCATCAGCCACTCCCAAAATTAATCTGTCCCTTACCATTCAAGACTCATAGCTGTCCTTG
Organism: Oncopeltus fasciatus; assembly: GCA_000696205.2. NCBI lineage: Eukaryota > Metazoa > Arthropoda > Insecta > Hemiptera > Lygaeidae > Oncopeltus > Oncopeltus fasciatus. The sequence continues at coordinate 332,309 of KZ807307.1, read as the reverse complement.
CATTTGTCATTAAGGCATCGGAATTCACACAAAGTGGCTTGGTTTTTAGTTCCGTAATAAATTGGTCAATCGAGTGGCCATTTTGTTTTATGTTGTTAAACTTGAATGTTTCTACGGCATTATTTTTTGGTGGTACACAATACTCATCAAACTCCAAAATAACTTTGTCCAGAGTTAGCTTCGACACAGGAATACTAAAAGTATTATATACATCCACACCTTCTTCTCCAATGCAATTTAAAAACAAAGCAATCTTTACATCTTCTGACTCACTCCGTTTGTTTGCTGCCAGCAGGTAGTAGCTAAACATTTGTTTCCATTTTGGTCACTTGATATGTAATTTGTCGTCAAACACTAGAACACCGGGAGCACGTAGTCCTTCCATTTCTACCTGACACCATGTAAAGATCAGGTTTTAATAATAAAAGTATCACAACACTACAGAACATATATACACACTTTATTTCTTCCACCATTACCATACCTCTCCCTTGATCCCTCCAACAGCTACATCGAGGTAATCACTTTTTATCTACATAGAGATAGTAACCTTACACAAGGAACAACAAGATATTTCCATTTACATTCTTTTTTTTTTCTTTTTTTTTTCATGATCTGTTTAGGTTTTCAAACTTGTTATTCGTATTCTTATTTTTTATAGGAATATAACAAACTTTTTAGACCACACATTTTTCTAAATTTCGATTAGTTTCCAGGGCCAGTTTTCCTGATTTACATTGTCAATCTAATTTATATGATTAGGAAATTTAGCACTAATATTTTACTAAATCAGACAACCTCGAAATTATATTGCCAGAATTGTTGTTAAATCCTGAGCTCCTAAGTGGAGTCTAGGGCCGCAACAAGGCAGCCTTCAGCACCCTCTCTCGTTGATCAGCTTCCATCCGAGTTTTACCAGCACTCCTCGACATTCCTTCGCCTGCCCTGTGAGTTCCAATCCATGTATGGCCAGATGTATAGAGGCTCTACGGAAAGCGTACTCTACCTGTTCTTGGTGGGTCCACCTCTAAAGTTCCTCATTCGAGATAAACCTGTAGCCACATATTCCTTCCGGGTACTTTGGACCGTCAATCTCCATGTCTCGCAAGTGTAGACCCTTCATATGAGTCTTAATTGGGCAAAGGCTCATCCAGATTTTTAAAATCTTGAGACAATCTTATCCTCCATCCGAGGTCAGCATGCTTCCTGAGTAGCAAAACTCTTCAACTCACTCCAAGTCCCCGTCGTCAATCGTGAGGTTCTCTAGGCTTCTGCAATTGACCCTCATTTCCTCATCAATCTTCATCCCCTGATTCAGCAGAAGCTCGGAGGTCATTCAGCTTGCCCCTGAAACTCTCAGTAAGAAAACATGTCATTTGAAAAGTCCAGATCCAATAGGCCACAATTAATCACTGTTGGTTGCCGCAAGGATCTTTCTAATTTTATGTCAATCACCACGAGGAAAAGGATAGGAGAGAGAAGGCAACCCTGCTTTACCCCGGATTCGACAAGGAATGGTTCCGACAGTCGCTCTCAATGCTCTACCTCTTAAACATAGTCCTTTTTCATAGATTGGGCCGAATTGATAATTTCGAGGAGAAATTGTGGCCTTCCACACCTTATCCTGTTTTAAGCTATCAAAGGTTTAAAATCAAAGAATAGGAGGAAACAAATGTCGTTTAGGCATCAAATTTGCTTATACTCTGTTAACTGCTCAATTATAATTCGCAAAGTAATTTTTTGGTCAATGCGTCATCTACCTGGCCGAAGCCCACTCTGTTCTCATTGACCACCTGCATCATTCATAAATATTACCTATTACCCTGCAAAACACTTAGGAAGCGATTGATGTGACGGTGATTCCCCTCCAGTTATTACATTCTAACAATTGTCCTTCAGTTGGGATTTTAATAATCAATCCTCTTCTTCAATCTGCTGGAATCTTCTCTAGATCCCATGTCCTGAATATTAAGAAAAGAAAAAAAAAGGGGGGGGGAGGGGAGGTCTCCAAAAGTCTTGCTAATACTTCGGAGTCTGCCTGGTACATCACCCCCCCCCCCCAGACTTCCCATTTTTTAGACGGCGTATATCAGCTATTTCGATCAGTCCTGGGAGGGCTTATTTCTATTCTAGCATCGACTGTATACAAACCTTCGGGGCCTTACTCACAATGGTCTACCTCGCTGGTATTATTAAGTAGTTCCTAAAAATGCTGGCTCCATCGCATAAAGAAAAGATTTACTTCATATTTAGAACGGTTTGATAATTACTGTAGCATCAAAAACGTGGTCAGAACATCGGAATGTTTTAACTATTATGTGCATCGATTAGTTCTACTCATTATAACAATTCAGCAGTATTTTTTGGTCCTGATTAGACCATAAAAAACATGCCATATGAAAATCTTTTCAAACAAATCAAAAATATGTTGCCACCTGTCTCAACATTATTTCCTAAATGTCAACCAACAGTCAATACATTTGCTGAATTAGTTGCATGCTTAATAAAGCAAATTTTTTTAAAAGAACATGCGCATCTATCGCTTTTATCACTGACAATTTTCTATCAGAAGCCTAAAGGGCAACTGGATTCGAGAGCAGCAGGCTTCCTTCAAACATTTTGATACACTGCTCAAGAAAGCCACAGAATTGGAAGCATCACGCTTTGAAAGCAATCAGTTGACCAAAAACCAATTACTTCGACCAACCTCAGCAGTGACACAAAAGTCACTAAGTACAACAGATTACCTAGGTAGCTGCAATCCAACCAAAGTCGAAATGCAAGTCCGGGTCTATACCAACAGACTTAACACAAATGCTTGCAGTTTCAACACAAGAGACGAGTTGACTACCTTTCCTTGGATGTCGTAGGACTCAAATGTAGTAGATCAAACTACAAGTCAATGGAAAGTTTAAGCTTGCAATATGCCATGCCCTAATAATGCAGAATTGAGATGCTTCTTGGGCATAGTGACATATTATGAAAATTTCATCCCAGATTTCTCCACAAAATCACCTATGACACTTACTCAGAAGAGATGAGAAGTTCCCTTGTTCTGCCTCCATTAACCTTAAGTTGGAGTTGTATAGCGAAATGGTATTATCACTGTTTGACCCAGCTAAACCCTTGATCCCACAACCGATGCCAGCCCGACAGGTATCGCAGCTGAACTCTGTCATGAATTAGAAGGCCACGAAAGACCCCTTTCTTATGCCTTTCAAGCTCTGATACAAGCTGAATGCAATTATAACCTGCTTGATGGAGAAGCCATAGCTATCATCTTCACTGCCACACACTTCTACAACTATGTTTGTCTCAGAAACATCACTCTTGATACTGACAATGAACCTACCTGCCTTTTACGCTATACTTCCTTTCTAAGTGGATTGACTTCACTATACACTGCAAAAGGGAAAAGAGAACGAGAATGAAGATTGTCTTCCTCGTGCTCCGATTCCGCTACAAAAGAAAGAAACAAAATACTACTTGTACAGTAAGTTGACTTGAAACAAACATTTTAATTGAGTGGCCTAAAAACTTCCATTTTTTTCCAATTTTGTACAGGAGCTGCATCTAGGACTAGGATTTATTCATTAAAGATGAACACAAACAAGAGTAAATGTCAAATCTTATCTTACATACAAGAGATGAAATTAGATTAAAAGTTTAGACCACTTAGCTTGGCTCTGGACTGGCCAGGGAAAGGAAGAGTAGGGGGGAGAGCTTAGCCATCATAGCTACATTCATAAATATCTTCCTTAATCAGCATTATTTTAAATTCCATTCATTTACTTTAACTATTTTTAACCAAAACAATATGAATTGGCTACAACTTTTAAAGCAGCAGCTCATGATTGTTGAGCTTAAAGAAAATCTTTCCAGATTGTCGTTAATACCATCTCCAACTTCCTTTGTTATTTATCATTTTTTTCTATTTCAAACAACTCCAAATACTTGAAAAACTAACATAAGGAAAACACCTCTTCCAATAAATTAGGCCTTTACATAACAGCCAAGTTGTAAAATCTGTATATCAATTTATGACTGTAAAAAGAAAATCTGTAAAAAGAAAATGAAATACATACCCAAAAAAGTAGAATGAACAAAGATTTAAATAAATATTTTATTTGGTTGTGGTATTTTATCCCACGTAAATTTTAAACAATTAATGAGAGGGAATAGAATAAAGAAATCTATCTGTCCCAGCCAGGAATCGAACCTGGATCTCCTGCTATCCGGGCTGGTGCACTTGCCAGTTGTGCTACCAGGACGCGTCCTGGGATAATTGTTTAAAAAATTTAAATATTTTTTTCAAAACAAAATAATTTATCTTCTAAATGAGGGCTAAGAACAAAATGTATATATTGAGAGATTTTAATATAATAGAAGTCTGCTCCTTTCTGAGGTGAACTTATATCCCTCCAGTCTGAATAATATGTTAATGGCTTAAGGTAGATTGGAAATCATAGGTACCACCATTTTTAGTGAACTGGAGGAAGTTATTATCAAGAAAAATAATTTTAAAGTAAACATTCTAAAAAAAAGTAAGACAAATTATTATGTATTTAATCTGAGGAATTTTCCAGAAAATGTAGAACACTACTTTTTTTTTTTTTGGGGGGGGGGGGGATTGCAGGGAATTAAGACTAAGCGAGATTTAATGGAACAACATTGTTCTTACCCAGTTTAGAGAGGAATATAAGAGGAATAGTTATGAATTAAAAAAAAAAATTAACATATTTATTCAGCATAGTAATTAGATTATAAATTCATTTTAAATATAACAATATAATAGTAAATAAATACCATTTATAAACAGCAATACTTTCTAAAAAAAACCATTATACTTGCTAAAATTAACTCAAATACTACTTTAGGGTAATTTAAATAATGTATAAGCGAAGTATAAATGTGCTAGGCTGAAATCTAGAACATTGTAAGAAAATCTAATTAAAAAAATATATCTTACCCAAACAAAATAAAAACAACTTTAAATAGACTTTGGTAAATATCACTACAATAATCTTTTTTATTCTACTAATAGTAATGAAAGTGATTTTAATTTATCAGTGATTTATAAAAACATATAAATATATAAAAGTAAAGAAAGTAATTAATGCTAATTCAACTACATACAAATAAAAATAATTTCACTGAAAACATCATTAGTTAAAAGACATTCACACTTTTCACTTAAGAATATACTAAGGCTTGAACCACTCACGTTAAGTTCTTTCAATAGAGAACTTTTTTTTTCAAGATAGAGATATCTTACTTTTTTGAAACAAGTATGCAATTTTTACATAAATAAAGGAAGTAAGGAACCTGCTTCTTTTATAATTATATGATTCATATTCATTATATTTTGCTGCTTTTTTAATTTATAATAATAACAATTAAAGCATGGAATTTTTAACAAATAATGATTAATATACCAAATAAAATAAATAAAGTATGCCTATCACAAAATTCCATCAACCTTAATTAAGTATAAAGAACAATAGAGATGGATTGTGGAATCCTCACTTAAAAGATAATAAATTAAAAAGTAACATTGGCAAGAGAGTAAAAGTTCACCTCTCATTCCTGACAAGAAATGAATGATGGGAATGCAATAATAAAATTAATGATTTATGTGCTAAAATTATTTTTGAAAATATAACAAAAAATAAATAATGAGAGAGAAATATCTCACTTTAAAACCAAATATCTTAAATAAATAAATATTTAAAAAAACATGAAATATCTTAATGAAAGAAACAGAATGAAAATTTCACATCAAATCTACAGCATTGGCATGCTTAGACACAAGTGGACATAAAAATCTACCCCCCCCCCCTTTTTTTGGTCAAATTTATTAGGAGTTACCTGGAGGAAAGGAAGTAAAATAAGCTTAAGGTTTTGAGTAAAATTAGAGTCATTGGAGAAATTCTGGAGGAAAATTGATTGATTACTGAGGAGCATGGATAATATCAAACACAATACTAAGTCCAGCGGTTGTGAAGGTAAAGCTTTGCATGAGTTGGAAAATTTTGAGGTAAAAAATTTTTTTTTGAAGTGAGGAAGTTTTGAGGCCAGAATATATTTTGCCAGGATATTTTCTGTTCTTAATTCTATACATTGATCAATTTGAGGCTCCCAAGTTATCATGAAAAAAAAAAAATTAGAATATTTTTAAATATAGAGTAACTTTTAATTTTAACTAATTAACAAAGGTTAAAATAAAATTGAGCAAGTTGCACATTTTAAGGCTATCATCAAATAATGTAAACGCTCTCATATGATGGGTTGAATATTCATAAAATGGTACCAATGAATGAAACAAATATGTTGAAGACATAATAAATAAAAATAGTAAGCTTAATATACTTCAATATTATTATATTTTGTTAGGCACGACAAGTGTGGAGGTGCACATCTCAGTGGACTGCCAGAAGTCCCATAACACTCCTGCTGGTCAGTACTCTTTGCCAGAAGAATCCTCCCACAAATTATAAAGGATGCCAGATCTACAAAGATCTAAAGCAACTGGATGATGGAATCCAGTTCTTAACTGTTAAGATTCCCCGATTCCATTAAAAACCTTGTACTGGCTAAGCATCAAGCTGTAGCCCTGTTCCAGAGGTACAGACATCCCTCAGATCGAAGGGTGTTCAACCCTGTCTCATAAAACAAAAACTAGGTGCTTTACGAAATAAGGCATTTAATGCCTATCTGTCTAGTCTCTCAGCAGCAGAAATCCCTTTGGACTGCTACTCGCATGAACTTTCTAAAATACCATGAACTTTCTGCCCCCTAGCATCGAGAATATGGTTCCTGGACCTCTTTCAATAAATACAAGGCCCAAATGTTACACAAGCATCTAAAGCAAACATTTACTCCCAATCCAGATCCCGATAATTTGTCCAATAACACCGAGGTTGAGGAGTCACTGGCACACCATTACCAATTAAGGCAGTAACATCTTCTGAGGTCAAGTGCATTATTAACCATCTGCCTAAGCAGAAGGATTACATTATTACCTCAGATAATAAAGCATCAGCAGTAATTTGTAATAATTGCTGAGGCATAGTAAATTACAATAACACTAACTGACAATAGGAATAATAGCAAGTGATAACAAGCAAGTTTCATTTAAGTGTTAACCCAGAACAAACCCAATTTTTTCAAAAAAGAAATAATGATTATAATACACATATAAGTATGTGTGTATAAATACCAAAAGATCCTAAACATTGTTTTGATTCAATGATTATTGTGAACTTTGCTTAGTATTAATCTCCAAAACTATTTTCTGAAGTGGCGGTCAAGTAAGTTCTTTGATTTGACTCTGAAAGACAGTATATTGTTTTCAAGTTGGTAAATTAATTTATTTAGAGCCCAAGGATATTTGGATTAGGCCTAAGTCTGACTTTTTTTTAAATTTCTTACCGAGGGCATATTTGAGCAAATAGAGATGAAAGGTTACATAAAGAAATTTAGTTGGAGAAAACTTTATACTAAATTTATACGTATAAACTTTATACAATGATTGAACATAATTATTAAGAACTATAAGAAATCGGTGATAACATATTTTCTTATTTATGCTTCAAGATGTAAGACCTGTGTTCCTCTTTAACACTAGTTAATAGTAAATTTAAGATTTTAATACTGTCAGTTGAAGTAGTTTCTAAACTAACATTTTGGCACCCCATTGAAAATTTTATAGTGATTTAAAGGATTACTCTTGACTTAAGGAGAAGGATAAATAAAAACTAAAAAGACTGATTAAAGTATAAATATACATGACACTAATTCTAAATCATACTGAATACAGTCTTCATAGTCTTAATATAAATATGTACATAACACAGTAGTTTTGAAACAAATAACTAAGCTACTATCAAGTCATGGTAGGTAACATTGGCTCTAAAGGAGGAGCTAATAAGACCATGTCTGTTCCCATAAAAGGTAAGGTTCACANATCAACCACCACTGGTTTATATACTATACTGTTTATTTTAAATTTAATTAAATAAATGGCTTATTATAAATTATTTAAATGTCTTTCATCAAAGTAAATTCATCAAATGTCAAATCACTCATTGGAAGGTTTGATTGAGAGGTCTCAAAAGACATATTGAGAATAAAAAATCTATCTGTCCCAGCCAGGACTCGAACTCCAGGACTTTTTAAACAAATACACTGTTTTTATAATTGTCAAGAATAACAAAACAACAAAATTAAAAAGAAGTAATAAAAATAAAAAAATTAAAGATTGGGGAAAAATTAATTTTTGACACGATAATTAGCTCCTAATAAAAACAAATAAATAAATTACATTTTAGGTTTCAGAATAAAAGAATGGCTCTTAAACATTGATAAGTGTATAGGGGTTAAAGAAGAATAAAGTGTCGGAGACTAGAGGTTATAAAGGTGACAAAATACATGACTGGACAGCAGCTTATTTGGGGTATTAATGATATCTCTGGAATTAAACTGATTCTGCTGGGCTCTGGAACTCAGAGAGTGCCTTAATAGGGTTCTGGACCTTTTTCTGTGAGCCCTTGCGTACTTTAGCCTTCACTTCTTCTGGCTTCTCAGGCCGGACAAGCGGCTTCTTCTCTGGTGCCTTCATTTTCCATACAACAATTGGTGACTAAAAAAAAAAAAAATACATATGTAGATATAAAGAATATGGATTTTTCATAATTTCATTTCAGGATAACTGCTATTGAAATATATTGGCTGGGAAAGCTATTTTAAAGCTTTCAATAAATAACCAAAGAGCAATTTGTTGTTTTAGTTATTTCATATTTTTTAAATATTTAATTCAATGAATCTATGTTCTAATAATCAGATTGATTCATGGCAAGCACCTGAAAACATACAATTTAGGTAAAGAAAATGAATAAGCTGAAACCTTCACACTTATTTTACTAATAATAATAAAATGTAAATAATTGTACTTTTGCCATTCCCTAGATCGAATGTAAATTTTACACCAGAGCAAATGTAATTCAAAAATAGAATGAATTATTTTTGACAGTTTCTGCATCAGTTTAAAAAAAAAAAAAAAAAATTCATGATATTAAAAATGCCCAAATCTACTGTACTGAAAGCCTTTCTAATGTCATTAAAAATTTGTTTCTGTTGGAGAATCCTGCATTGCAAAGCAGGTTATCCAACCAAATGTAAAGAAAGCTTGAAAATAAGTTGGAGTAGAGCAGTTTACTTAATATTAACAGAGAATTTGTAACCACAACCCCAAAAATAAATTGAAGACATCTCGTCAATAAAGAACCTTGATCAAAATTATTATGTGATGCAGGGATACATAAGTGATCAACACTTACAACTATACCATGAATACACACATATGTATATGAAAATGAATTACTAAAATTAGGCATTTGAAGAGACATTCAGAACCCAGATAGGGTTGAGATATTATTGCAGGAAGCCTCAAGCTTGATAGGTAGATTTCAATTCTAAAAACATGCTTAGATATGTGCACAAGTGCAAATTTAATTTGAAATATTTTAATTAATAAACGTACAACAATCAAGAAAACTTAGATTTAAGATAAACTTAATTCAATTGAAGTCCTTAGTTTATATTAAAATAATTTTCCAAATAATATTTTTTTTTTAAATTATATTATTACACTATTATTTATAT
>KZ807307.1:302362-316465 GCA_000696205.2 Oncopeltus fasciatus | reverse complement strand
TAAGGTGCGGGGAATTTAATAACTTATCAGACTTGTCTCGGTAGCATAAGTGGCAAATGCTTTTTACCGTATATATTATTATTAGATTTTTTTTTTTTTAAATACATATTTAAAAAAATATACATTTTTATACCTAGATAATTATCTAGGTTAGACTATTTTAAAAATATTATACATAAATATTATCATCATATTATTAACATATTTTAATCATGAATTGGGAATATCATCTTACATCAACGAATGATAAAATGCCCACTGTAGAGTATCATCGCCACAATTTTTTCGAAAAACTATATAGCTCTTAATCTTACCGTTTCCTAATGATATCCTTAATTCCATAGTAATTCATCAAGAAGTGTATAAATATAAAGCTTTCCACAGTCTCAATTGATATGTGGTTTTGGAAAACTTTATATTGAAGATATACATTGTTTTTAAATTTAAAGAACATTTATATAACAAAACATTATTCGACAAATATTATTTATAGAAAGTTATAAGATAATAACTATTAAAAAAGAAATCTAAACGAATAAATTATTCATATTAGCAATTAATGAGAGGGAATAGAATAAAAAATCTATCTGTCCCAGCCAGAGGAGTAATTGGAGAATAATAGGAGAAAATAATTCAAACTTAGACTTAATCCCAATTACCTCTTCAATTGCAAAAATAATTATATAAATCCTTGGAAACAAAATCATTAATGGTCAAAGTGTCCATGATCGATCAGTAAAGCTGATATTAGTTTTACAAATCATTTTTTAAAAAAAGTACAGCCTCAGAGAAAAAATAGTTATTTAATTTTTCATTAATTAGTTTTAAATAAAATAATATTCTCTGAACTTTTCTTTTAAAAATAATATTTGTTTTGAACTGTACTAACAATAAAACAAACTTACTCCAGAAACAATAAGTTCACCACTGATATTCTGCACATCAGCTTTCACTTTAGAAGTGATATTCAACTGATGGCAATATAGAGCAATCCGTTGAAGATAAGCAAGCAAATCTTTCTTAGTTGATGATTCAGGACATTGATCAGCAATTTGTCTAGTCAATTTATCCAGCTTAGTACCAGCTTCAGAAATTTTCTTAGCAGCATTGATGACATCCATGGTTGTCTTCAGAGGTCCTCGTCCTCTGAAAAAAATAAAAATTAACAATAAAAAAATGTTAGCTACAGGTAAAAAATACTATAAAATTTTCTAAGAAAAAAGTATTATTGACAAAACATGTTAATATCTCATGCAAATGTAATTAACTCTTTATTATTACTTTAAGAAATAAATTAGCTATCATACCCTAGATGGGAGGGAGGGAGGGGAGTTCAGATTTTTGTGTTAATAATTTAAATGCACATTCATTACTTGTAAATAAGCAAATACTAAATTTGTTTCTTCTTGTTTCTATATAACAATAAAACAAATAACACATTATGAATAACGTAGAAATTGCCATTGGCAATTAGTTATTTTTCCATGAGCTGTTCTTCTTTTGAATATATCATAAAAAAATGAAATAAAAATAAAAATTGTCTTCATATTTGTATTATATTATATTTTATATTTCTTTTACATATTAAAAAAACTTTGAAAACTGGACTAAAAATAATCCAACTACTATCAGGACTACTTGTTAAGAAACAACACTTTGTAAAAGTGCTGCAATCCTGGCAAATTTGTATAACATAGAATTTCCTATAAGGTATCTTTGCTCTTTTCACTCACTAAAAATTTAGTACAGAGGAAAATAATAAGATGGATATCGATTATTATTATATATTAATTGCTGAGTGCTTTGGAAATCCAATACTCATCTTTGGAGCTATATAAAATATAAGAAGAGTGAAATGCCATTTGACAACCCTAATAGTCATCAATTTTATCACCAACACAAACAAAAGAATGTTCTACAAGTAGTTTAAATTAGAGGGCAATTTGATTTCTATTTTTTTCTCAGTTACTTTATCTCTTAACAATTCATTATCTTACTATAAGAAAGATTTATAAATATAATAAAATACTATAATTAATTAGTGAGCCAATGAATAATAATGATTATTAAAAAGAAAATTAATTATAAAACTTGAATAATCTAAAGGGTTATTATGACTACCAATGAATATAGAACTATCATACCTTCTATTATCCGTCTTCATTGGTTTCTGCAAACCATCTTCTGAAGACGGATAATAGAAGGTATGATAATAAAACTTGAATGTTCAAAGTTCACCTGGTAAAATCAGTCATTTCCATCATAATCATGCACATATGCTTGGCAAGAACAATTATGTCATTTCCTGTATCATCCCACTTAGCTACTTCTCGGTCAAATTTCAGTTTCTCAGTCCTAAAGTATTCTACTTGCTGAGCTATCTTCTGCTTGTCTTCTTCAGTCATCTTTCGCATAGCTTCCTAAAAAGTTTAAGTAATATTTTATTAAAATTTTATTTCTTTGTTTCATGGCTGTTTTAATTTACATTATTATTGAAATACCAACATTCATTTAGCAAGGGTCTAATTAGATGGATACAATAGTTATCTATTTTTAAGCAATAAATAAAAGAATTACACCATCTTAAACGGAAAAAAAAAAGTATAGATTACATAAACCTACTACAAAATGGTGATTGTTTGGAGTAATTTATTGAGGGTGAAATCAAATCCGGTCCACTTAAATGCAACATAACAATTCCTTCAAGAGCACTATTAAATTTTCGCAACAACTTAAATAAATAAACCATAACTGATTCGGTCAGGGCTTCAATAGAGGTTACTCAGCGAAGAGACTTCCATGAATGCTGGCTTAAATAGTAAAGATTAGAGGCTTTCTGATTAGTTGAGTTAGTGATCTTTCACTTTTGCTCTTATATTATATTAGTGCGTTCTGGAAAGGACTTCCCTCTACTATATGCCTAAAGTTTAATAAAGAAACAAACCTTTGGTTTAAGAATCTTAGCATTTGATTAATAAAACAGTATGAAAGCTTTAATTTTATGTTACTTATTTTTTTAAATTGATTCAACTTGTAAATAATTTAATATGTCGCATTCAAAGATTTTTTAATAAGTATTACTTATTTCATAATTCACACTGGACAAAATAAGCTTCTATTTTAGACAGATTTTTCAAACTAGTCAATGTATACCACATATTTTAATTTAAGATTTAGAATGTAATAATACTAAACTTATTTTTAAGAAACTAATTATACTACATAATTAATTAATTATACTAAATAATTAGCTACAAATAACTACAAATAACAACAAATATTGTTATTTTTTTATTTTAATAGAAAAGCAGATATTACTATTATTTTGAGCAATCATTCAATTAATCACACATTTAAGTTAACATATGGCAATGTAAGCTTGAAAATGAAATAAAAAAATTGCATTGTTAAAAGAATTAGCGTTAAGTCCATGTACGCTTAAAATTACTCATAATTTAATTAAGTTTGTTCTCTGTGGAAAATTCCCAGCCAGGTTTAAAATATTGAATGAACTCAGCAAAATTGTCACATGTTATTATAAGTCTCACACAAGTTATTTCCAAAACTTTTGGTTCATAAAACTATTTTTTTTTAAGAAGAGAGGATTGTCAAGAATTCGGTCATGGTAGTTGACTACCATGACCAAATTCCCGACAATCTTCTCTTCATAGAACTTGGCGGTTAACAATTCATTCCATATTGTACTATTTTTTTAAAACTTACCCTTGCTGTAGTGATTCCACTGATCTCAGGGTACTCATCAACTCCATGCTCGGTATGAACACTTGCTGTGTTAAAAAGAAAACCACAAAAAAAAGTAAATAATTGTACGTTTAAGTTGAGAAGTAAAATATTTTAGTTTCATGCAATCAAAATCTTAATTCAAACTAATACTGAATTCAAAACAAACCTGAATATCACAATTTAGTTAAATATAATTAAAAAGGAAGCATGAAAATTTATTGAAAACAAAAATTCACACATAAATATAAAGAATTCACAAAATATAAAGAATTCAATTTATTTCAATAGCGAATAAAACCTTTAAAATAATTAATATTACTAGCTCTTTAAAATAATATCATTTTTCATTTAAAATAAAAATAAAATTAAGATAAAAAAAAAAAAAAAAAAAAATCTTACGCCTTGTCTTTGGATCGAGAGTCATATCATCACATGTTTCAAATTCGGTATCAGTATCTAACTCTTCTGAGGTCTGAAATATAAAAAGATGTGCAAACTAATTACTAAGAGCTATGGGTGAAAAATGTATATAGTTGGCTTACATTTGCTTCGCGTTTCAAATGTGTAGTGTTCGTCAAGCTCAACTTCCTCAGGGTCAAGCTCCTCGTCCGTCTGATTAGTGGTAGCAGTGGAAAAAGAAAACTTGTTAGGTAGAAAGAAGGAAGAACAGGTGAAAAGATAAGTTTTGTTTTGAAGTGTTATTGAGTAGTCTGGATAACCCTTACTTCACAGTATAATCTTATATATTTAACTATCAACAAATCAAAAATAGGAATAGAGGGTTTTGTTTTTTAACCCTGAAAAAACAGAAATTTTTTCACTTTTTAATGCGAAAATAAAATTAATAAAAGAATTTCCAAGTTGACGGACTGAAGAAAATAAACTAATCTTATAATATCAAACCCCCCTGGCTGAACATTTATATGCACACTGCTTTAAACAAATTATTGAACCATTACTGTCAATCATTCATGGTGCCATAAAATATTATTATAGCCAAGTAATTAAAGAAGAATATTAAAAATATTACAATTATTTGTAATACTGAATATTGCAAATAAATAAATACAATTATTCGAGATAATTTTCATTTTAAGGTATTTTAAGTTGTAAAAAGAATTATTCTAAAGAAAACATACACTATTTATTGATTTAAAATCTACTAAAATATTATATATATTATAATATATTACATATTATACACTTAAGGCTGATGATTCATTTAAACAAAGAAAATCTTAGGAGTTAAGATTGTATACTATTGATGAAGTAATAGCTAATGGGAAGAAATTACAATTATTTTAGTAACTATATTTGTTTATAAATTACAAACAAAGGAACTCCAGAGAATCCTTAAATTTATAGAAAAATTAGCAAGGATATTTACATCCTAATTTTCAGCATTTTGTTTGTGATAAATAGTCAAACAACTACACAAGACAGGGGCAGCTTGTTGTGTAGAATTACACAAAAACTAGACATCTATAAAATAATTTAAGGCAAGAGAAAAAATAAAATTAATTTAGTTGTGGTGTATAATCTCACATAAATTTTAAACAATTAATGTGAGAGAATAGAATAAAAAATCTATCTGTCCCAGCCAGGACTCGAACCTGGATCTCCTGCTTTTCGGGCCGGTATTCTTCCATTACACCACGGGGACCAGTCCCGGAGGTGTAGTGGAAGCATACCGGCCTGGAAAGCAGGAGATCCAGGTTCGAGTCCTGGCTGAGACAGATAGATTTTTTTATTCTATTCCCTCACATTAACTGTTTAAAGGAAATTAATGCATCCTTAAATTATAAATAAAATAGACATCAAATTAGCAAAATTATGTAAGGGAATAATTTTCAGTTTTGTTAAAATTTTTTAGAACCTTCAGTTTTATTCCTTAAACATTGTACTGGAATGAAACCAACATAAGACATCAGTCTTTTCCTGAGTGTGTATCATACAGAAACAATCTAAGATAAGCAGATTTCTTTTTTTCATTAAAAATGGACCTAAATAAGGTAAATGACTTAATTGATCTCCAAGCTATAGAAGTATGGAGAGCAATTGAGCATAAAAGATTTTTATAAAAAGGTTATAAAGTAACATATTAAAAAAAATTTTTTCTAAACATTTTTCCATAATGCTAATAATAACTATCTTTTTTTTAATTAAATAGTTTTTTTTCAATTTTTAATATTATGAATGTTAGAGTGCATAAAAATACATATATTCAATATACTCAAATGCACGCACGCATGCACGCACGCACACACACACACACTTAGCTAGCATCTCTAAGTAGGATTGGTGAAGATCTTTTAAATAGTCGTGTCATGGGACCAACATTGGGATCAAGGTTTCACTTTTCTAAGTAAAGAAATTTTAAGAAAGTATAAATAAAAATGCTGTTTGGAAAATTTCTCACCCTGTTCATAAGTACAGCTCGTCGAATTTCTCTGACACCATCATAAACAAGCCTAGAAGCATCAATGAACTCGTTTTCATCTACATCTTTTGGTGGATTGGACGAAAGAGCATCTACAGCAACCTCAACCCTTTGAGCAAAATTAGGCATCACTGAAACATAAAATACAAAATTGTCAAAGTGTAACTTTTCTATTTATTTTGAATGTGTAATAACAAAAAGAAATCTAAGAGTGACAGCAGCTTGGTATAATAGAATCATTACATTAATATTGACTTCAAAAGCTCACAGGCAATGATATAATATTACTCATAATATAAGTTAATTTTATTAAAATGTATAAAATTTCACAGGCAAATCGAACAAAAATAAAAGAATCTAATTTTATTTTGAAACACGTAAGGCTTAGTTAATTTGCCATTATAAACTTCTACATATTAAATTATATTAAAACATGATTTGAAATTATATTAGTGAATAACAGAAGAATGATACATAAACTGACTTAAATTAAGAGTATTAAATGGGTTCATAATCTACCTTGGTCTCGAAGGACCTTAATTGCTTCAAGAACCCTTTCAGTATATATTCCTGGTTCATAATTGTCCATTTCAGCTGTAACAACATTGGCAACTCTTGCTGATCTTCCCCTTATAGCTCCAGCAGTTCTGTCGAGTGAATCACCGTCTCCTTCTTGCAGTGCCATAACACATTTGTTTACGTCTTCAAGGATATGGTTTTCTGAAAAATCAGGAGAATCACACAATATTATAGAAAATATTGAAAGAATATTATTAACAATTATCACAGTTTATATATGGACTGATTAGCTTAAATTTTAGAAAGAACTAAGTCATGAATTCTACTTAATGTTCTTTATTTTAATGCATATTTTAGCTTTTGTATATGTGTTGTGTATGGGAGCGTGTACATAGTTATTTTTTCTTTTCTTTTTACATGCTCCAATTAATATTACTAGTTATAGTAATACAATGCTTTTAAAGATATATACATGAGAGAAATATATAATATTTACAATTTTTATATAGCTACATGGCTTGCATTATAAGAATGAAGAAGAGAAAATTAATAAAAACATAATAATAAATACAAAATAATAAAATTTCACAATTCTGCTAGTTCTATCAATTTAATTCTTTGACTCTTTCCTTTGCTGGCCAAGTATTTCCTTCTGGTATGACCTTCTCCATAAACCTAGTTGTTTCCTTATCAACCAATGGTCAACTGAAGATTATGTGCCTTATATCCTATACATATTGAAAGTTTGAAAATAAACAGTTTGGAGAGTCTATAATATGAAACCTAGATGTTAGTACATGGGTCAATTGTGCAGTATGCTCTAATACCTTATTTATTCTATCCTCTACTAGCGGAAAAGGTGTGTGACATTCATTGTGTTTTCACCTCCTATTTATATAGTTATTTATATAGTTTTTCCTGGTGAAACATTATATCTAAAAACAATTTAGGGCACCTGCTAAAGCTAAACAGAATGCTTTCTTGCAGTGATGTCTCCTTGGCTAAGTAGTCAGCCTTCTCATTTCCAACCATTCCTGGTGATTGGAGTTTTCACCCAATACAATTTTATTTTTATGTTGAATTTTTCTAGGTCATTAATCATCCTCCTTATGATTTCAGAGACACATTATTCTAAGAGTCCAATGACACCTAGCTGTCTGTAAAAACACCATCTTGAACTCCAGGTGTGTTTTTATTTCTTAGCCACTTCAGAGCTTCCAGAATTGCTTTCCTTTTTATACCAGTCTTGCTGCCTTAAGTGAAGAATGCTATGTTGTGGAACATTATCAAATTCAATTAGCATTATCTCTTTCTTCTTGCAGGATGCATCCACTCTTTTTGTGTTGTACATAAGTGCGCATGTTTCCCAGATTTATATAACTATATATTTCAAATATTTACTTGGTATCAATTAAAAAATTACTTTTTGAAATTGTATTTTAACTGAATTATTTAAAGCTATAGGACTTTTGTAGCCGTAAACATTTAATTATTAAATAAATATGAGAGATATGTAGTGCTTCTCAAATTGCCATCACAGTAATTTTATTGGATATCTCTTAAATGTATATTATTATTTTCATAAATGTATACTATATCTAGACATTTAATTTATCAACAATGGTTTGTTTATGACAATTAAAAAGAGTTTCCATTTCAAGTTCAGCTTTCTCATCCTAGTGGAAGGATTTTTCTAGGATTTTTCAGTAATACAAGTAATTATAGGCTACTTTTTTAGCAAAAATTTATAGAAATATTAAATTATGTATAAGTAACCTCAAGTTTCATTTTTAGTTTTGAATTGGGGGGGGGGGGGGGGGGGGGAGTCTCCCTGTCCAGATCCATTTACCTGCATCCATGAAGGAGCAGCAGATGAATGAGGAAGAGTGAGGTTCTTCAGCAGTACTTGGACTTGGGCAGCAAAAGTTAATAATTCACACTTAAGTTATAAGCTTAAGATAGACCCAAAATGAAATGACTCCCAGTGCCAACTGAGACCTAAAAGTTCTGAAGAAACCAAAATAAGTTAGCTCCCTCTCCATCAACCACCACTGGTTTATATACTATACTGTTTATTTTAAATTTAATTAAATAAATGGCTTATTATAAATTATTTAAATGTCTTTCATCAAAGTAAATTCATCAAATGTCAAATCACTCATTGGAAGGTTTGATTGAGAGGTCTCAAAAGACATATTGAAAAGGCTGGGTCTGCATGGAATAGATTCGGTAATATCACAATATCAATTTTCAGGTGGCTTAAGGGCTTCATAAGAGCTTTTAAGCTTCAAATTACAGGGAGAACTTCGTTAGACTGCTTTGTGGCAAGCATCTAACTAGCAAAGAATAAGATTTAATTATTCCCAAGCCCTCCTAAAGACTCAATCTGCACTCTTCAATCTTTTATTTTCTAAAACAAGGAAAGACAAAAACTTTAAGGGACATTCCAGAAGACAAAGAATTCTGATTAGGGAAAAGACCATAGAGTGTGGTATGTCTAAAGTGCTTACTTTGAATAATATTGGTGATAATGATCTATGGCGATATTCTTAATAAATTATTAATTAAAAGGAGAATTTCATTATTTGTTTATATGCAAATGCTGTATAATCATAATATGGATAATAATACTTTATCCCACTGGCTATTGTATGTTTGCAAGTTTATCCACATTTTCAAGAGCATCCAGTTTAACCATGAGATATTTTTAAACTAACTTTATTGAATTAATTTTTTCACATAATCTAGGTGGCCAACTCTCTATCTAATACCTTAAATAATTCATTTGTAATGCAAAAAAAAAAAAAAAAAAAATCAAGGAACAATTAAAAATTTTTATACTTAAATTAAAAGTTACTCATTAAATCATA
Source organism: Oncopeltus fasciatus (assembly GCA_000696205.2). Classification (NCBI taxonomy): domain Eukaryota; kingdom Metazoa; phylum Arthropoda; class Insecta; order Hemiptera; family Lygaeidae; genus Oncopeltus; species Oncopeltus fasciatus. Next base: position 306,892 of record KZ807307.1, on the reverse strand, counting down.
ATTTCAGTGTTTTTCAATAATCAAAATATTTACCTGAAACTGCCAAGAAATCGTCTATAGTTGTAATATCATCAACAGCTTCAGTCAGAACCCTGACTTGTGACTCCCACGAGTCCCTGAAAACATCCATATTTTCTTGGGCAACTTTAGACTTGGGACGAGCACCAAGGATCCTAGCAGCATTGATGACTTGTGGGCAGAGAGCATCAATTTGTGCAGCTGCGTAACGAACCATCTTCACACCATCCTCATTCCCAGACATGGAGCAAGCTAAGTTAGCAACCTTTGTGAAAAAAATATAAACAAGAAATATGAATTGTCATTCATATTATTTGTGTATGTCTGTGTCTATAATACCATTAATGCAACACACCAAATATCACATTTAATATTTTATTTTATTTCAACTAACGAATATTAACTTACCTCAACCAGCTTATTGGCGTGTTCAGTAAATACAAGAGCACATTCTTCAACTTCTTTTTCATTCCCAGCCCTAGCTGCTTCAATAAGAACAAGTAAAGGAACACTAGTTTCAAGGAAACTGCAATAACAAAAAGCAACTATTATTCCCAATTGAGCAAGTTAAAAATCTTCAAAAATAGAATAAACCATGGACTCAGACTGAGTCAATGAAATTCACATAATTTAATCAATTAAATTAAATACAGAAATAAATGAAGGCAACAAGTTACTACTAATTTAGTAATTAGACAAAATTTAGAACCTAGGAATTAACAATACCTTAAACAAATGCATACAAACCTTCTGATTGAGGACCTAAATACAGTTCTTTATAAATGATCCATCCACAATGAAGCAAATCTGTATCCAGTTTTCTTTATTATTATTTTTAAATTTATTATCATTATTTTATCCTTTATTCTAATTTTTTGTGTGAATCAAATTTTGAGAGCAAAATTTAGAGTTAATGATTTATAGATAAATAATAAAACAAAATTATTTTTGAAGGAGTGAAAACTGTTTCTGTTTGGCTTGACTCATAAGAGACCAAAGTGGTTATTCAAATTTCCAAATTCTAGCTTTTAGGGTGAAAAAACAAAGAGTATTTTTAATTTTTGAAACTTTCAAACCTATGTTAAAACTAAATTTATACTACATAATCAAAATATTTCTACTAAAATTGGAAAATGGTTTAATGCATTATTAAGCCCTTAATTCATTTTAACATTATTCAAAACAATTAATAGCAATGTTAATTATTTTTTAATAATCAACTTAAATATTAGCCCCTTATATATAAAGTACCTCCTGGAATTATACTTTTTGAAGTTAATGTTAATTTTTTAATCGTGTGGTTTTAAATTTTTGACAATGAGAATACAAGATGTTCACGTAGGCTTCCACAGTCCTCAGACATATTTACCAATACTTCTTCAAGGGTTCAACCGTGTCTTGGAGTTTTCAGGTGCAAAGCTTTCGCACATCGTGTGATGGCTTCATCAGGACTGAATGGAGAATGAGAGCGTCGCTAGGTGATGCTCTGAAAAAGCTGATTTTTCAGTGTGTCAGTGTTTTATGCTCCTTTAATCTGGTATCGATTCTCACCGATGTATGAGTTTTGATACTTATTGAATTAGATTACATTAAAATTAAATAATAAGTTTAATTTTTGGATTTTATTATTATGAATAAATGTCAGTTTTAACATGATTGTAGAACTTAAAAATGAAAGTTAGCCAACAAAAAACAACAACAAATAAATACAATGTACAATGTATATTAACAAATATACTGATATATCTATTGTTGGTGCTGAATCCTTCCTTGAAATTAAATTAATTAATTTACTTTCAATATGATGTTTAACAAGTGCAACATTGAAGACTAGATATGGGTTAGTTAGGTGATCAATGCCTAGGTTATTATGCCTTTAGAAGACTATGGATTTGTAAAATGTCAAATACAAATGGAAAAACAAAAATAAATTATAAATACATAACAATAAAAATTGAAGGAAAGTTTAAAAAAAAAAAAAAAATTCTTTCTTAAAATATGAACGACATCCATTGACTAATGAAATCTGAAAGTGAATGAAATTTACAAAATCTCACAACAGAATATTTTAAAGATTTCGGGTCTTAATTTTATTTTTTTAGAATGGATAAGTAAGATTAATTTTTAAGAGTGAATTACTAAAAAATAAATAAAACAATTATTTAAAAAAAAAAAAGAAGTAGTTATAGAAATGAAATTATTTCAAAACTTTATTTAAGCCACTTCACTTGGTAGTATTATTAATTAAAATAATTTAATAGAATAAATAAAATATTTCAAAATAAATGTTTTTATTTATTCTACAAATAAATAGTAATGTAGTAGAACTACTACATTATTTCATTAGATACTTAATTTAAAATTTTTAAATACAAAAATATTTTATATGCATACCTGTCTGACACATGATCAACAACTGCTTTCCTCAGCTGGCGTCTGAGATCCCTGGTTTTTCTACACATATGATCAATTGCCCTCTCTAAGCCTTCACTCTGCTCTTTGACGCTCATCTGAAAATTAAATTTTGATTTTTTCTCAGTAATGGCAAGACCCAATCCTAGTTAAATTTATTAAACAACTTTATACTTATTATAAAATAAAAGCTAATTTTATTACCTTCATCAGTCTATTCTACTTACTTCGACAATTGAACCCTAAAACCAATCATAATTGCATGCTATGCAGTAATCAATGAAACAGCTTAGTAATTAACCAATTAATCAGTAACTGAAGGGAAGAGTTGTCGTGGACGCAGGTTTGGCATGAGTGCTATGGCATACTTTACTGGTCATTTTTATTTGGAAATAACAAGGCATTCTTTACTGGAGACTTATTTAGATGTAAAGTAAGTAAACTTTCAGCAGTTCTAGTGATAAGTTAATAAACACTGAGGTCAACAATATGACAAGGATGATGAAATATTTCCACCTGGTATTTTTGGTATTCATTACCAAATGTTGAAGAAGTCTAGATAAGCTACTCATGTAGATAAGAGTTTATTTGAAATAAACAGAAAAATTGGGTTTGCATGACTATTAATTATTACTATCCCAAAAACAAGGGAATTTGGAAAGCTCCATAATTTTCCTTCATTAATTATTGCAGAAAAATAGATCATTACACACTCAATAAAAAATATTCAACCTTTATGTTTAGTTATGCATATTTCTATAAACATATTTTCAATATGTTGTCATTCAAATAAACTTTTACAGAAAAATGTTAAAATATTTTCACAAAAAGTTAACCTATAAAAAACAAAATATATGCTTTTACTCATCAAGTTATCAGGACAAGCTAGTCCACCAAAAACGCCTAGTTCTTTTAATGCAACAAGTAATTAATATACAATTAGTAAAAATATAGAAAACATAAAAACATAACTGGTTAAAATTAAATAGATAGTACTACCTTTAATATTGTATGAAAGTACTATTATTATTTAGTTCTGATGAATCAGAGCATCAGAAATATGTTTATTTATATAAATATATAGATATTTAAATTAGCATATAGAAATGTGTTCATTTATTTTATCTACACCTATCAAGCATTCAATGGTAAACTACCTCTAATACTATGCTGACAGATTTATCATATTTTCATTCAAACTGATTATCCAATGTCTTGATTATCATAGGGCTTTATTAAAAATTAACTGGTGTAAATAAATACAAATTATGTAAAAAAATAAATAAAGAAAGAAAAAGCTGTGGAACACTGGTCGTGCAGAAGTACGACAATACAAGTACCCTTGTATTTGGAAGCAGACATTGACTGTAGTGCTCACATTCGACTCGTTCTTGGGTGGAAGTGAGGGTGAATGGGTGACAACAGACACACTGTGAAATCAATTCGTGAGGTCATGCTTTACTGCTCCAGTCATGCTTTATTGATACAACCCATTCACGCCTAAAACTCTCACTCCCCAATTCCTACCCTTTGATAATCTAAGTTATAGAAAATGCACATGCAAAATAATGAAACATTACAAATATTGTATTAATCAAATAAAACAAAACCAAAAGCAGGATATGAATGAGCTAATTAAAACAAAATATTAATAGTGCATTGTTAGAACCAAAACCACCGTACCCTTTTTCCACCCCTCTGCATTTGCAATTGCTAAAAAAAGAAAATGCACATTTCTATTAATTATTCTCAACATTAGACAAGCAACATAATAGTTGATTTCTATTGGAATACAAGTGATAATAAAGCTAGTAATGAAATAGATATTTTAAAAAGACTCATCTCTATGATGCAATCCCAAAAATTATTATTTTGAAATAAAAAACTTCTATTTAAAACTTTGTAAAGAATAATCAGAAGAGAAGTTAAATGAGTAGAATAAAGACTCTGAGAAACAGAAAGTGAACAATCTAGGAGAAGAATAAATTTTGTAAAAAAAAAAATTTTTTTGTATGTATTGGACAAACGGGAGACAGCCAGTTCAGTTCGCAGTGGACAGCAAGCCAATGTAAAAGTTGTTAAGTTTTACATATATATATA
>KZ807307.1:260338-294501 GCA_000696205.2 Oncopeltus fasciatus | reverse complement strand
CTATATATATATATATATAATTGCTGAATGTTTACAGAATCAACGATTCCATTTTTGGAGCTCAGTCACCGTATAATGGAGTGCTCCTGCCTTGATAGCTCTAGGTGCACTAGAGACAAATTTTGAGCGCACCTAGCCAAGGTCTATCACTCATTATATGGTGACTGAGCTCCAAAATGGAATCGTTGATTCTGAAAGCGCTCTGAAAATTAAAGAGAAATATACATAGTGTGAAATATTGCATATTGTTTGATGACCCTAGTTGTTGAAATCACTTTAACAATTTTACATTTGTTATATACAGAATAAATTAAGACCATTATAGCATCTTAAAAAAGTGAGAGGACCAATTTGATTTAAGAAGTATCAATTTGAGGTTGCTATGGAAAAAAGTATATACCAAACACATGATCATCAGATAGATTCCTGCAAAGGAATAAAAATCATCTAATTATGATAAAATTAATAATTAATTGAGATATGAGCTAAATAAGGGGAAATAAATAAATTATATATNTATGAGTAATTGAAGCTTCCCTATATATATATATAGAAAGTATAGGTAGAAAATTAAACACTCACAGGTGTGACATAGTAATCAAGATCAGGTGGGATATAGAGAGCAGTGAACAAACAAAAAGAAAAAATCACTAATAGTAAAGTTTTTGGGGATCTCTAGCCCTTTGTCGGTGAGGAGTGAAGAGAGATCTCTTCAGTATATCTTCACTCTTCACTGATGAAGGGCAAGAGATCCCCGAAAATTTTACAGTTAGTGATTTTTTCTTTTTATATGTTCACTGTATTCTACATAGCTGTTCTTGATTACTATACACACATATATGTCAGCCTTTCCAACTTTCCTTTGAACGTATCAACCCGACCATTGTTACCTACTTTTGAAGTTTAACGAATAATCCTCTCCCACCCCTTTTTCACTGGTTGTCCCTCAGTTCAGTTCTGCACTCTGAGATGTGGCCATAAACTTCCCTCTGAGATCTCTCTTTATATCATTATCGGTAAATATAAAATTTATTGATTCTTTCACATTAGTATATAATATAAGTTTACTTACAAGTTAATTCGAAATGTTGGCAATAAAAAAATAATTACCCAAAAATTTTGGAGTAGTTTATTTTTCTGGAAGAATCACTTCAATGGTTTAAAATGTTTATAAAATAAAGTGGGTAAATAAAAATAACAAAAATAAATCTTAAGCTTTTTAAAAAAATTTAACTTTTTTAATCTTAATAAGACTGTTTTTCTTATTAAGAGAATTTTTAAAAATAATATGTTAAATAAAAGTCATAACTATCAGTCTTAAAATAAGAAAGCCTATTTACCAGCTGAGTCTCTATAAATAGATTAAACTAAATTTTAAGAGTTTTGGTAGTAGGTAATTTTTAGTTTTGGTAATCAGTAATTTATATTTTCAAACCTTGAAATTACTTTATCCTGTTGATCTTTAAAAATATCAGTAAAGTCAACAAAACTTGAAAAAGGAATGAAAAGTGAATCGTTATGTAGTGGCTCAGTTGTTGTGTATGGGAGGGAAGGGACTGTTTCATTCTCTGTTAGACATTAAATTCAAACCAATGTAACAGAAAATTGGCTAATTTTTTATCATTGAATAAACTTATTCATTTAAATCCTTAATCTCACTTTAAATAATAATTATGATAAGATAAATTACCTGTTTTTCGAACTTCTTCAACAGCAGACAGCATTTCCTGCTTAATATCAGGGTTTTCATATGCTATCATTTCCCCTTTCTCAATGAAATTCTCAGTTGCTTTCTCAACTGCAGCAACAAGTACATGGGCTCTTTTGGACCTACCTTTCTTCTTCTTGCTAGGTCCTTTTGTGTTAACCAAGGTGGTAACCTATAAAAATGTTATTAAAAAAATAATTTATTGTCAGAAGGAAATTAATAACTATAACGTTTGTCATTAAACACTGATAACAGTCAATATTATATAAAAATTTTAGGTACTTATCGGTTAACCAGAAGCTACTCATAAAAATGATCTAAACTTATTACAATTCTTATTTTCTTGTGATTTCTATAGAGATAAAATCTTTCCACGCCTGAATACTGTTAATCGATATTCTTGGAAAATCCAAGCATGCTGAAACCAGTTCACATAGTTGAATTTGTCAGAAGATAAATTGTAGAGGCTATAAAACTGCAGAACTTGAACAAGCAGGCTTTTCACACTTACAAGGTACAATTTTATTTACCCCGAAACTGGGGCTCATACACAACATTTTGTGATTTGGGGTTCTGTCAAATGCCAAAACAGAAGACAAAGGAGACACCACTTGGACAGCTATATAGCAGAGTTTATGTGGTGGATGATAGCCGGAGGCGACCACTTCATGCAGCTTCTTTGCGATATAGTCCAATTTTGGGCAAACGCTCAAGATAAACCTGACTGATGTCAGCTAACATTTTCCTATTTATAAATAGTATTGTAATTCCCTTTAAGTTGATTTAATTTAGAAAAATAACTGCCTTGGTTATTGGAAAAATGGTGAACAAATAAGTACCAAATTGTAATTAAAAAGTATGGTCTAATAATAAAATCATATTTTCCTAGTGATGTTGCAAGAGAAAGATGATTTTATTATCATTAAAAAAATTACAGTAATTTACAATTTAATGATTTTTAACGTAGCTCCATAATAAATCATTCTTTAGCACCTACAACTGTCTATTATAACATTTGCTTCAAAAGTTAAAGTCTGGCTATTATTGAATTACACCAAAGAAGAATTTAGAGTTGACAGGCTTAGGGTATGAAGATGGAATAAATTAAATTGAAGGTATCTTAGTTTAAATAAAAGAAATTTAGTTTCACTATTCACTAATTTTGCGGCACATAAATAGTTTTATTTTTCTTAGCTAAAAATGGTTTCACCGTAAAAAAAAGTAACATGTATTACAGATACTATTAATAAACAAACTTCGTTATATAAAATTAACACTTATTTAGTAATTAAAAACCAAAATTTGAAACAGGATAGAAAATTGTGGCAATCTGATAAATAGTTTAAATACCAACAAGACATTAGGTATTAATTAATATAAACATAATCTAAAGGGTTATTATCACTACCAATGAATATAGAGCTATCATACCTTCTATTATCCGTCTTCATTGGTTTCTGCAAACCATCTTTTGTTGGCCATATAACTCTCGCGTTTGACAGACCCTATCGCCGACAAAGCGACCGTTACAGCTAAACGACTCTCATGCCTGACGCATACGACCAACCCACAGAATACAAACTGAATTGAATACAGACAGTGAGAGTGAACACATGAATTCGTCCACGAAGATGGACAATGTCCGAAAGCGCTCGCCAACAGAAGATGGTTTGCAGTAAAAGAAAGAAAAAAAAGCCAACTGAAGATGGCTTGCAGAAGCCAATGAAGACGGATAATAGATGGTATGATAGTGATACAAACATATATTGCATCTTTACACTTACTGAAAAAAAACTGAAAAGTAATTTAGAGGCAATAAATCTAAAACAGCCAATAATTTATTTTAGATAAAATAACCAAACAACAAATGAAAATTGACATTTTAAATTTACTAAAGGCCATATTTTTTTAAAAATTTAATACATCATTACTATATTGATACATTTTAATTTATTTCTAATTAAATAAAATAACCATCAATTACTATTAAACAGAAATAACATTGAAAAAATGTAGCCTAGGCTTGAGCCACACCTAGAAAATGTAGAGCAATAATAAATACCTATTTTAAGCATGTCAATAAGGAAAGATGATATTAAAAAATCTGTCAAAATTTTCCTCTTCAGTTTCAATACAAAGTTTTTGGGGTCATTAATAATAACATACTTAAATGGAAATGTCAATACTTTAGTATCAAAATACATAAATTTTCAACAGTAAAGTAATATTTNATAAGTTTTCATGATAATTGTCATAATAAGTATAATAATTATAAGTGTAAAAAATTATTTATTGTAGATACATAATAGATGAACTTTATCTGAAAACTTATAGGAATAAAGAAATTCCTAAATTTTAATTTAATGACTACCTAGTGGCAATGACTATTTGCACAAGTAAATTACCATGAAAGGTTTTCGACTCAATTAAAGGTTTTGAATTCAATCAAAAGTTGTTGAAATCATTCTTTTATTTGTGCTGGTAGCGAAGTTGATGACTGGGTTATTAAACAATATCCAATGCTTCACACACACACACACACACACACATATATATATATATAAATTTAGAAAAGGAAACAAATTAATGTAGGACATTTCAATAAAGAGAGGAGTTTAAAAAGTAATATACCTGTAAAACGAGAGGCTCCAAAGTTTTTTCTACAGACATGGTTCTGATTTCTAAATTTTTAGGGTCCCATTTAAGAGTTATTCCGGGTCCAAAATGATCAGACATGTTTGGAATTGTGGAGCCTAAAAATTAGAGAAAGCTATTCAGCAACAGATATCTTCTTATCACAACAAAAGCACAGATCGGAAAAATTTTAAAATAATTTATTTCATACAAACAAGAACTATATTTTTACATACTTAAACTAAGCAATAAGTAGCACCAATAATTAAATATAAAACGAGTTTGAAAGAACTGTAAATGAATAGATTTAAACAATAGCTATAATCCAAGAACTTGAAAGTCAATGACTATCAATGAGTCATAATAAAGTCATGGCATTGGTATGAGTAATTGAAGCTTCCCCTAACATCTTGACTCACACAATTTCCATAAACTCTCTTTTAATTTATACAAAAAAAATTATTAAAAGTAACGTTTTAATTTTTTTAATTTATTTTATTAAACCCTTTTGAAAATCATATTTATCAATGAGAAAAATTTTAATTTCGAAATTTTCTCGCTGGACAGAAAGAATTGTGTATTTATTATTGTTTGATGAACTAATTAAAAATAAATCTTTAGCTTACATTTATTTGTTTAAATTACAAATGTAATTTTTTTTTAGAAATTGTTAAGTATTCAGTTGAATCAATCGATTCAATATTGTAACTCGTGGTGAAACCTTCAAAAGTTGTCAGGTTAAGATAGGAGTCTGTTAAGGTGATAATTTTGTCAAATATTTCAAAATTTACTATGTCCGGCATTCCTTCTTTTTTGGGGGCTTGCAGATTAGCCCTTGGAAGTGTCACCAGCCTGTCTCCCAACAATGTATCTACGAAATTACTAAGGTTATTATTTATGTTTGTATTATGTTAATTTTTTTCTAAATGTTTATATTTTATTTTCAAGTTAACATCAATATTTTTTTTAGTTCCTCTAGGAATATTAGCTCAAGGTGTTTAACTGATCGTGGATCTTTTAAATTTCCATTCGTTTCTAAATTTTCAACTCAGACAGAAGACAAGAAAGTACAAAGTGATAATGGTAAAAATGATGAACCACAGAATAATGTGAATCAACAATTAGAGGAAATTAATAAAAATTTGGAAGATATATCCAAACAAAGAGATGAGATAAATGTGAGTTTATACATTTCATCTGTTTTGGAATATTGCATCATCTTAAATCTTGTTCATGTATTATTATTTATGTATTTGTGCTCAAATATTTTCTATTAAGTGTTTCTTTAATTCCAAATTATTAAGTTATTTTCAATATTTTTTTATTGTTATCACATTTTTCTAGGATAAATATAAAAGAGCTCTAGCAGAGAGTGAAAACATGAGGAGGAGACTTATGAAACAAATTGATGAAGCAAAAATTTATGGAATACAGAGTTTTTGTAAAGATCTTTTAGAGGTAAATGAACTACAAGATATGAAACAAGTCTAGATTAATTTGCTAACACATTTGTACTGTAGTGTGCCCAATAAGATTGCTACCTTTTAATTAAATTAGACCTTAGATGAAAGCTTAAAGCTAAGTATATGGGATAAGGCTTTTTGAACTAAATGTAACAGGAAAAGAGCAGTGTAAACTGTGAAAACTTCCTTTGGTGTTAGCAGATAAAAGCTATTAAAATATGTTCACATTTCAGATGTGTTAAGGAACAATAAGCTGACTGAACTCTAAATTTTGTTAAGAAACTATGTGTTTGATACACATAAATAATTTACTGCAGCATTACCTCTGAAATAGTTATAATGAAATAAAACAAATTAGCTACATGTTAATATTATTGTACATAAATTCAACATGTATGTAAATCAATCAAAATATTATTAATCAAATTAAAACATTGTAAGTGTTTTATGGAATATAAATTAATGTAGAAAATTATCTGTGTATCCCACTGTTCAGCTCACCTATGCACGATTTTTTTTTTTTTTTAAGCAGTGGATCTCTGCTGGGATATAAATAAAGCCAACATTTATTTTAGTATAATAAAATGTAAGTTTTTAAGGGTTTTGAAAAGCATTATACCCCACAGATGATCCATGCATTCCAGTGATCTGCCCTGTTTGAGCGTCTTCTCCTGCTTGTTTGCAAAGCAATTATTCATGTTAGTATAGAAAATTAAAAGTTCTAGTTAAAGAAAAAAAGTTTTGAAATAAGAAACTAACTTTGTTCTGAGTTTAAATATTTTCTCCATATTTTTTTAAAAAATATACTTTAATCTTTCCATTTATATATATGTGTTTGTGTGTGTAGAAAGGGAGAGAGAATTGAGGTGTGAATGATAACTTGGCTTTTTATTTTAATATTTGAATTATAACTTCGCCCCACTACATTGGAAAAATGATTAAATTGCTTTCTGACTAAAGATTTTTTTTTATTCCAATTTTGATGGAAACTAACTAAGATGGTTGAAGAATAAATACAAGTATTTTATCATTTACTAATTATTTTACAAGTTTTTGCCAGAATTTAAATTTCCCCTAATGGAGTTGGGTAGTCGAGTGCCAATTTTCTTCCTGGCTCTTCCTTGGGAAGGTTATTGTGGGGAAACTCACCTACTAATTTCTCTGCATTTATTTCTGTGATATAATTAATTCTTTAGTAAAATGTCAATATAGCAAAATCATGCAAAGAACAAATATTGTTAGAAATTATAGCTACAGAGCATTTTATTGATATTTTTTTTAAACAGAGCTGTTAATGGTTTTATTTATTGTTGCATCCGTGTATCATTCATTGGTTCTTCCTCATTGTATGATGAACAAGGAAAAAATGAATTAATCTTTTTCTTTCCTTGTGCAAATCTGTAATATAGAGCCTTTAAACAAATAATAATAATTGTGAGTTCTAGATCCTTAATAGGTAAATAACTAGCTCATACACTCACATATAAATGATTTGGAATGAATATGAAACTAAACTAAATAATATGTGAGAATGGTCGGGGTTTCGGCCAGGAAGAAAAAATATACACCAAAATTTGGAGTAATATTTTTTTATTTATGCCAACGTTTCGGCTTACCTAGTAAGCCATCATCAGGGCAATGGCGTTGAGTGGAGAAATCTCCCCAGGGTGGTTGTTCACATTGTAAACTGCAGAAAACAAACTGCAGAAAACAATTTCAGTTGTTTTCTGCAGTTTACAATGTGAACAACCACCCTGGGGAGATTTCTCCACTCAACGCCATTGCCCTGATGATGGCTTACTAGGTAAGCCGAAACGTTGGCATAAAAATAAAAATATTACTCCAAATTTTGGTGTATATTTTTTCTTCCTGGCCGAAACCCCGACCATTCTCACATGATATTCGAGACGGCCAATTAACCATCAACCATATAAACTAAATAATACATAATAAACATATATAAAATCTTGGGACGGATACTACAGAACTGGTTAGAGGTAAAGTACAAGACCCGAGAAAACTAGAATGTTTCCACAGTAGAGAAGTTCTGTGTAGATAACATTTTTGTGCCGATCAGCTTGTTAAGAAAAGGTAAGAGAGGAACTGGGAGGTCTTTATCGATCTCAGGTAGATGTAAGTTAGCATTCCTAAGCAAGAATTGGGGTAATGCCTTCAACAGGCAGAAATTAATCTAAGTTTAAAACAGGAAATATATTGTCTTTCTTACTTTTATAGATTTCTTTAGGCATTTGTGGACTAAAGATTGGTACAGCATTCTGAGCCTCCAAGGACCTGAAGCAGGTATGCTGCCTGTTCTCTACTCTGCTGTATACAGTTCTGGAGTAGACCAGATGATAATCCGAAGAGGTAGTTTTATATAGAAACATGCTCTTATTTTTATACATAACTGATGATTTGATGGTGGTGTGTTCTCGAAGGGAATACTCGGAGCAAGTAGTAATAGACCTTAAAAATGCATATGATTGAGAAGGATTAACCATTGGCAAGATAGTAGAGGGATGAAACAAGTACGTTGAAGGTAGACTTTTGACTAGAGTAGCAGCTGACAATACCATCATGTTGCACTCAGTTCTGTGGAATAACATCATTTCAGTGGATAACAAAAGAATGAATATTGAAGAAGATGATGTGAGAATGGTCGGGGTTTCGGCCAGGAAGAAAAAAATATACACCAAAATTTGGAGTAATATTTTTTTATTTATGCCAACGTTTCGGCTTACCTAGTAAGCCATCATCAGGGCAATGGCGTTGAGTGGAGAAATCTCCCCAGGGTGGTTGTTCACATTGTAAACTGCAGAAAACAAACTGCAGAAAACAATTTCAGTTGTTTTCTGCAGTTTACAATGTGAACAACCACCCTGGGGAGATTTCTCCACTCAACGCCATTGCCCTGATGATGGCTTACTAGCTAAGCCGAAACGTTGGCATAAATAAAAATATTACTCCAAATTTTGGTGTATATTTTTTTCTTCCTGGCCGAAACCCCGACCATTCTCACATGATATTCGAGACGGCCAACCAACCATCAACCATGTCTATTGAAGAAGATGTTTGAGAGTTAAGTTTCTTGACAGACTGCTGGGTAAAGGAAGAGATCTGCTGTCAACTAGAAATGGTTTAAACCATGCCAACAAATATTGAAGAACTGATGTTCTACTGGTATAGGATGAACTACATGTGGTGGCCAAGATTGATCCTGGATTGGAAAGAGGACACAAGGGTGAACTTTGGAGGGGATGGGTGGCAGATGCTCACTTTTGGTGACTGCGAGGATAGAAACCTTTCAATAAATATAGAGTTGAAAAATGTTTTGCATTCCTTGCTCTACTAAAAATAAAGAGAACTTAATTGTATAGGCCAAAAATTATTTTTATGTTACAATTAGTTTTTTAAATTATTATTAGTTTTTATATAGTTCCCTCATTTCCTCAATCCCCCTCCCCAAAAAAATAAGCATTTCTGCCATAGTGCCCAAATATGTATTTTGTTTTTTTATAATTTGTCTAATTAATTCTCTAATTATTTGAACTGGACTTTTTAATTTTTGTATTTACGTACTATTACAATTTTTAGGTAGCAGATGTTTTGGCAAAAGCTACAGAATGTGTACCAAAAGAGGAAGTTTGTGACAGTAATCCACATTTGAAGAATCTTTATGAAGGACTTACCATGACTGAAGCTCAACTAAAAAAGGTGCCTTTTGTGTGTGTGTGTGTAATTACTCTTAGAAATAAATTACTTAGATTTAATTCATTTTATTTACATTGCATAATAGTTTCATCTACATTATCATTAGTTTTATAATTAGAATAATCATAGATGATGAGAATTAATAAAGTTGAAAATGTAAAGAGGTACAGCATAAAAATTACTTAGGAAATACACCATACCTTAAACTAATGTTTCTAAAAATTGTACAAAAGTAAAATGTCTTATATTGGGGATGATAAAATATGCACTGTCATGCAGTGTTTATTTTATTTTTTAATTTTTAGTTTATATAACTGAATTTAATATGTGTTGTATAATTATCTTAGTATCCTTTTTATGCAAGGTACCAGTTTTGAACACTATTAACTCCTGTTTTTTCTTTCAATGTAGATAATGTATAATATTTTCTCTCTCCAGGTCTCAGAGAGTTGCCCCCATTATTTCCACATGACCTACTTAATCGTATATTTAAATGTATCTTATTAAATTTAAACCTATATCTCATTCCTTATTATTTCATTTTTATGAGAGTCTAAATTTTAATATTTGTTTCCTAAATAAATTAGTTTTCCACTAGGTGAAAAAGCATTTTAGTTATTAGGTATCATTCAAAGTTATTATGTCTGTGTATTACAGCTTCTGTTTATATGTTTATGTTAGCTTATGCTTCTTACCTTTAAATTCTTCTTGCATAATACCTAAAAAATTAATGACAATTAATTTTTGCGAGGGAATAGACTAAAAAATCTATCTGTCCTAGCAAGGGCTCGAACCTGAATCTCCTGCTTTCCATATCAGTATGCTAACCATTGCACCACCGGGACTAACTAGATAACTTATTAAATTCCCAGCATACTAGTAAGAGTCTAAACCTCTGAGAAAGACAAATACATCGTCTTATGCTTGAAAGAGCTGACATTGTATAGCTATTTATCGCCTCTCGTTAATTGCTTTTTATTTTTATTTATAAATATTAATTTTGTTGTGGTATATTATCCCACATAAATTTTAAACAATTAATGCAAAGGAATAGAATAAAAAATCTATCTGTCCCAGCCAGAACTCGAACCTGGATCTCCTACTTTCCGGGTCGGTATGCAAACCATTGAACCACCAGGACTAGCCAGATAACTTATTAAATTTATTGTGGAAAAATATACCACCAAAAATTAATATTTCTAAAAAATTAATTATTAATAGAGAACATTTTTTGCTTCTTTTAGACCAGGCCATGACAAAGTAAATGTGTCTACTTTCTTATACTAGTGTTAGTTTTGAATTATTTTATTTTTCATTTTGAATTAATTCTATCACATATATTAAATAACTTGAAAGTGCAATACATTTAAAAAAGTATAGAACTAATTTCCACAATGTTATACAGGTTTTCCAAAGACATGGACTTACTCCTGTGAATCCAATAGACGAAAAATTTGACCCCAATTTGCATGAAGCTTTATTTCAACAAGTAAGTATCGATTTATTATTTTCTGTAAGATAAACTTGATGTGTTTTTCTAAGCTTCTTTGTTATCAAATATTCTATTTTAGGGTTTATTTTTATAAATGAAATTTAATTTTTTTTTTTTGTTTGATGTCAAGTTTTGTACAAATATTTTACCTATTTTTATTTTTTATTTTTTGCTCACAAATAAATTATTGCAGAGAGGGGTTGGGGTAGTTATCAGCATATGATTCAGTTGAAAAATCTGTAAACTTAAAAATATGTACTCTTCATGTCTCAAGTTTATGAGTTGTGCAACACTGGGTTTTAAACATAGATGATATTAGTTGGGGTTCGGTCAAGGTAGATCCAAAAAAAAAATACAAATTTAAAAAAAAGTGTTTTTTTTTAGAATAATTTGCCGACTTTTCGGCTTACATTGTAAGCCATTCNTTTTAATTTTTGTTTTTTTTTAAAGATTATCTGCCAACAAAAGGAGAGTTTTTTTTTACCGTAGATATTAATATAAAATGATTTTAGTTGGGGATCCGTCAAGGTAGATCCAAAAAAAAAATACAAATTAAAAAAAAGTGTTTTTTTTTTTGTTTTTTTTTAAAGATTATCTGCCAACAAAAGGAGAGTTTTTTTTTACCGTAGATATTAATATAAAATGATTTTAGTTGGGGATCCGTCAAGGTAGATCCAAATAAATACAAATTTAAAAAAAGTGTATTTTTTTAAAAGATTATCTGCCAACATTGTAAGCCGTCTTCAGGGCAAGTAAGGTGATGGGGAGAATGAGACTCGTGCTCAACTGAGTCTATATCATGACTGATGTGTTCAATGTTTCAGCTTACAAGCCATCTTCAGGGCTGTAGAAATACAATGTCATGAGAATACAATAATAATTGACAATATTATAATATAGAATTACCATAATGTACCAGGTATGCAAGTTTAAAATGTCGTTTTAATTCCAATAGAATGCGCTCTTAGCCTATTGAAGGATTTGCTTATCTCTAAACGCTATTTTGTTTGTTAGTCATTTGTTTACAAAAGTCAGTTGTTTTTAAGTCGTTTACGTGGACGTATCATACCTTTCTTTGGTGTTAAAAATTTCTAATTTTAAGCCAAATAAAGAGCATTTGCGGCATGTCATGATTTTCTTATTTAATCAAAAGAAAAAGGCATCTGAATGTCATCGAATTTTTGTTGAGACTTATGGCGATCTTGCTCCAACTGTCAAGACATGTGAACGTTGGTTTCAAACGTGGTGATTTTGATGTTACTGATCAAAAACGAGAAAATCAACCAAAAAAGTTTGAGGACTTCGAATTGCAATCTTAGACGAAGACAATACCCAAACCCAACAAATGATGGCAGAACAGTTGAATGTCACTAGGCAAGCCATTTCCGGTCGCCTGAGAGCTATGGGAAAGATTCAAAAGGTTGGAAAATGGGTTCCACATGAATTGGACAAACGACAGATGGAAAAACGAAAAACTGTGTGCGAAATGCTGCTTTTACGCCACAAAAGAAAGGGTTTTTGCATCGAGTTGTAGCTGGCGATGAAAAATGGATTTATTTTCAGAATCCCAAACGAAAAAAATCATGGGTAACGCTAGGACAACCATCCACATTGAGTGCAAGATCGGATCGTTTCGGGAAGAAGACAATGCTGTGTGCTAAACCAGCAGAAGGGAGTAGTCTACTACGAGCTTCTCAAGCCCGGCGAAACAGTCAATACCGAGCGCTACCGACAACAAATGATCAATTTGAGTCACGCATTGATCGAAAAACGCCCAGAATGGGCTCACAGGCACGCCAAAGTCATTCTTCAGCATGATAACGCTCCTGCACATTCAGCCAGATTGACTAAGGAAACGATTTCTTCGCTTGGTTGGGAACTCCTACCCCACCCGCCGTATTCACCTGACCTGGCGCCTTCTGATTATCACCTCTTCTCATCGATGGGACACTCATTGGCGGAGCAACACTTCAACAATTTCGAAAACGTACGAAAATGGCTCGATGAATGGATTTCAAATAAAGATGAAGCATTCTTTTGGAATGGTATCCATATATTGCCCGAGAGATGGACAAAATGTGTAGAAAGCGAGGGCCAGTATTTTGAATAAAATATATTATACTTTTTTTTAAATTACTGTGTATATATTTTAAGAAATAAACGACATTTTAAACTTGCATACCTGGTAATGTAATATCAAAAGTATGAATTTAGAAAGCTATGTAAGAGAATTTAAAAAAACATGTAAAAAACAACAACCTCTTAAAAAAATAATTAAATAAATTAAAAAAGTAATTGACCACACCTGCCTATCATGAAGACGAGTGAGGACGTCCGGTCCCTAAGTTCACATTTCCATGACTGAGGAGAAAATATAATTTTTTTCCCTTTTTTAATTTTTAAACAAAAAACCCTATTTCCTGTAGAATCAATAACCATAAAATGACATAAAAAATAAACTAATAAAAACTGCCCTCACTAAACATGTTTTTCATGAAGAGCACACATTTGTCTTCAAGAGCATAACTATTCTTTTCACTGAACCCTATGAACACAAACGCCTTTTATCTGTAACTTTTCACATTAATTTCCAACACTATCCAGTTAACGACAGAACGGACATAGAACAAATTTCTTCAACTTATTCAAACATTTTCAATATTCTAAAAACCATTAGCCTTCCTTTTCAATAAACCTGTCAAACCTTTTTCCCAGTTCCAAAGTTACTTATTCCAATAATACCCTTCCTCTTACAACACAATCCAGTTAACGACAGAACGGGCATAGAACAAATTTCTTCAACTTTTTCAAACATTTTCAACATTCTAAAAACCATTAGCCCTCCTTCTCAATAAACCTGTCAAACATTTTTCCTTTGTCCTTTTATTACCCCCTTTTGAAACAGGCCACTCTCCCTTTGTACCTTCCGCCTCTTACCTCACCCTTCCACCACCCACGGTGTCTTTGGGTAATTTTTGAAAAATTATATTTTCTCCTCAGTCATGGAAATGTGAATTTAAGGACGGGACGTCCTCTCTCATCTTCATAATAGGCAGGTGTGGTCAATTACTTTTTTAATTTATTTAATTTTGTTTTTAAGAAAAAAAAAAGTGATGTCTGCATGTTTTTATAAATTCTCATACATAGCTTTCTACATTCATACTTTTGATATCACATTACATTATGCTAATTCTATATTATATTATTGTTTTACAGCATTGTATTTCTACAGCCCTGAAGATGGCTTACAATGTAAGCCGAAACGTTGGGAGATAATCTTTTTAAAAAAATACAATTTTTTTTTTTTTGGATCTACCTTGACCGAACCCCAACTAAAATCAAATAAGGATAATATCTATGGTCAAAAAACTCTCCGTTTGAACTGGGTTTTAAAATATTTTGTTAATGATGCAAACACACTCACAGACACAATATTGCTTTTAACTAAAAATGAATGTGTCAATCTACCTCGATTTTTTGATAATTTTATCCTCTTTTTCAATATTGGCTGGACTGAATGATATACATCATTTATATAAAAATTACTAGAACAAAAACGAATGAGCTAATTTTGGCATTGACATTCACTTAAGCACTTATCTCCATAAAAACTGTATACTTTTTGAAAAGCCTGTCCTACTTTTCAAAATTAAATAATTTTCACTTTTCAATAGTAAATAAGTAAAACATCATAACAATTCTTGATAATAACCTAGGTACCCCAGCAACCATGGGTTAGAACACACAATTTGTGACTCTCTCTTAACTTTATAATTGATAATAACTTTCAGACTGAGTGGAAAAAAATAGAATTTTCCTTGTACGTTATTCTTTTATATGTTTCATAGTGTCTTCAATGAATAAGGATTGAAAGATATAAAGGACACTAAAGCCAACCATTAAGATAAAACAAAATTAACTTCTCCCATACTTTATTTAAATTGCATTGAATGCAGTTATGGTTTCCTTGCTGAATCCATGGTTCAGGCTTAACCTCTCTTGCATCCAGGATTAACTTAATTAAGTAAATTTTTAGTTAAGTAAGGATTAATTTAATTAGTAAATTTAGTTTATTTTTCTATCAAAGTGACATTAAGTAGTATAATTATCCCTACTGGACTCACACAAATTTGTAGAAGAAAAAAAAACCAGGTGTTTATAGAATTTTTTTAAAAGAGTATTAACTACTTGCAAAAGTGAAAATTAGGAAGCACCTGACAATTTATTGTCAAATTACTTAACAAAATAATAACTAATTAAGGCCCATTCAAAAAGTCCTATCATTTGTATCATGAAGTTGAAAATAAACCAATAATTACTACTATAAACAATAATCTTCCAATGTAATGGTGAATCCCAAATTCCTTCTTTGATAAACAGTAGATTTTTACTGATGAAAAACTTGTTCAACACAGATAGTAGCCTGTCTCTATTGTCAAAACATTTCTGTCTGAGATGGCCCAGAGATCTAAACAGGTGGTAATCAGTAGGCGAAAGGCCAGGGGAAATGAGTGGATGTGGCAAAACTTCCCAGTCCCTTGGTCTATAGTCCCTGGTTATTTGTCAGGATGTTGCTGAGCATTGTTCTGGAGAAGTAGAGGCTGATTTTTGTTAATTAAGCAAGGATAAAAAAGCTTTAATTTTTAGAGGCAATGTTTCAATATTGCAGAGTCTACTTCTGCAGGGATAGTTTACCTTAATGCACTACATCCTTGGCTACCTAGAAAACAATTACCAAAACTTTCTTTGAATAGAGATCAGGTTTTTGAAATTTTTTTGTTTCTTCGTTAGCGGTCAACCACTGATATGATCGTCTAAATTTATTGTACAAAACCTATTGATAGGTCCAAAAAGGGTCATGATCCGGTCTCAAAAGGGTTAGATTTTTTAGTAGAAATTTAAATAAGATGCAGTTGTTAAGCAACTTGCCTTATAGGCTTCTGTAGGTTTATGAGGAATCCATTTATTCACTTTTCTCAGTTGGTGGAGATTATTCCAGGCGTTGGTTGGAGAACTATAAAGTTGTACGGCCACCTCTGAATAACTTTGGAGAGATTCATCTCAATTATTCTTCAAACTTCCTCTTAATCAATGACCTTTGGCCGGCCCAAGGTCTTACTTAAGGAAGTAAGAACCTTAATACTTGGTATCTTTTTTAAGTGCCTTGTCACCTATATGAATTTTTACAAACCAAAATTGTGCCTTCTGCTCAGAGAGAGCATCTTTTCGAAAAACGGAGCATATTTTTTGTACTGTTTCAGTCGCTTTTAAGCAAAGTTTATACTCATAAAACCTAATATGAATTTCCACTGGAATCATCTTCGACTAGTCACTTCAAACCCTCAAAGAGAACTGGATTAAAATTAATCCCTTTTTCATTAAGGATTAAAGTGCAGGTTTGAATTCTTTGAACAAAAGCTCTTGTGTTCACGTAGGCTTCGTCGGTCGTCAGATGTATTTACCATTTCATCTTCCGGGTTGGACCGAGTCAAATTGTTCTTATTTGCGAATTATGTGCGAAAGCTCGGCAAATAAGAACAATTTGACTCGGTCCAACCCGGAAGATGAAATGGTAAATAAAAAAAAGCTCTTGATTAAAAATAAAAATCATGAACTATAAAATTGATAGGACTTTTTGAATGACCAGGTATATTACCTAAAACAATTCAACTAATTATTTTATTTAAATATGAAAGGACAATTTTTCATTAGTTTATGTTAATATTTTTTCAAGCAATAATCTAAATGTATAAAATATATTGAGTTGTATAACTTTAAAGCATTGAAGCACATTTGTGAGTGTTTTTACCTACACATTTGGGGTTCTGAAGTCCATCCTATACAATGGTGTTTTAATGCTCAATATAAGATTTATTTGTTATATTAACTAATGGTTTCCTTAATTTTTTGTCCTAGGAAGTCGAAGGAAAGACACCAGGAACTGTGGTTGTAGTTTCAAAAATAGGTTACAAGCTACATGAAAGAGTGGTTAGACCAGCACTAGTTGGTGTTGCAAAAGGCTAGCATAATCTCGTTAAATAGTTTCCTACCTATTCAATTTGTGAGGGAATTTACTTCCCTTCTAATATGATTAACATAAAAGATTATAATATGAACTACACCTCCATCTCTTTTTTATTTATTTTTTTCCTCTGTACTTGAGTAATCATTTCACACCATGTAACTCTTAATATAAGGCTTCAAATTCTCTTTGTAAATAATTTTTTTGTATAATTATTTCAATATTGAACCAATAAACATTACATTGTAGATCAAATGCATTTCAGTTATGCTTAGCTTTATTAATATATTTTCTGTTGATTTTTCAAAGATTCCTTATTTTTATTAATGAGGATTATATTGTTTTGTAGACTGTATAGTTTTATATATTTTTTCTCCAATAGATATATTTTGTTAAGAGACTCTTATTTCTTTAACATTAAACCTAATTTTGTTTTATTGATAATATTTATATAAAGAATTTTATATAAGTTAATGTTTGAAGCTTAAGACATTTGACTTACATCATAAGAGTATCAAGAGAGAAATGAAAATAAAAATGGTCCTATTCTATTGGTGATATGATAAAACCTTCATTTGCCACATTTTAAAACCACTTTTATTCTTAAATATGTTATAGTACATTATTATTAGAAAGTTAAATTTTCCAGCTATTTTAATAGTAATCAACTTTTGAAATTACAGTAATATTTAATTTTCCAAGATTTCTCAATTGGATCTTATTTTTACCCCCCCCCCCCTCTTAACACTTGCCAATTTATATAATTGACAAAGTATAATTTGACTTTAAAAATTATCCTGAGAGAATATATATACATGTGTGTGTATAAAATTAAAAAGAAAATTTTCTTTTCCGAGGTTCATATGCCACATAACTAAAGTGAGATGAGATTGCCCCTAAGTATCAATGGAAATTAAACTAGACCACATCTCTCATATCTGTCTGCATATTTGGCTAATAATGCAAAAACCCATATAAAAGTACCCTAAAGCTAAGACCACTGAGATGATAAAGCCTGGAGATTAGGCTCTGAGAATACTACAGAATAAATCACCTTTAGACACCTGTATGTACTATGCATTGTAAAATATACTTGTCTATTTATTGATGTTAGATTCAGATGTATTAACGAACAAAATTGCCTTTTGGTGAATATTTTTCAATGATGATAAAATTTGCCATCTTTACATTGCATTAAGTCTAAAATACTGAGGAATTTGAGGAAAATGGATTAAGTCATGATGTCCAAGAAATGTAGGTGACCCATGTTTTTACTGCAAATTTGAATTATTGGAGGCGTGTGAAAATTTTCTAAGGGCCTATCACAATTGTTCATATTTTTATACCCAATATTGCACTGATAACTTAATTTAGTCAATAACTTACCTGAGTATAATCAGCAACAATATCACTGGTAATCTAAATAAATGTATATCTGATCATCATTGTCAGAGAAACTAAAGACCCTAAATTTGTCTTGTGTTTATTATGATATGGGAACTACTGTTGCAGAGATTAAAGAGTTCTTGATATTTTGGGTCAGAACAATTTTCCTAAGAATATGGTTTTTCAATTAAAGCAATGCATGTATAATGGTTTATAGATTCTTTATAAACCATTTTAGAATTACAATTGACCTGAATATAATATTCAATGTGATTATGACCTGTCACATTTAGTGGCGATTGGTGGTAATCTTTCTAATTTTAATTGGAATTTATTGACCACTGATTATTTTCTTAGCAGTTGAAGTACTTCCAAAGCTTCATTTCAACTATACTTAAGTTTCACTATGAGATATAAATGTCCAAAATATTTTTAGTTGAGGACAATTGATAAACTTGAAATATACCTACTATTTATATATAATATTCAAAGTGCAAATAGATTAAAAATTTTAATTAACAATTGTATTGAAATTTTATATAAAACAGTCAAACATGATATAAAAATCATTTTTGAAAATAACAGACCCAGGTTTTATAGGCATTTTACAGTACTAAATTATTCTATTACAACCCACTTTCCCAGCACCATTAGTATTTACACAATAATCATTCATTTAAGAACTGGTTCCAAGCTCTGCACAGCTCTTCCTGTGTGTTATAAATGCTAACAGGAATATATCTCCCAACCTCCTTCCACTTACTTCAGACTTAATTCAATAATCTCTGACTCAAATTGTAGCTTAACAATTTTCAACATACCCATCTTAATGGCAACACCCAAATAGGAGTTCTCAACGAATCGATACAAGAAACCATTTTGCTACCAGTCCTGGTAGCACAAGTGGCACCGGCCCGGATAGCAGGAGATCCAGGTTCGATTCCTGGCTGGGACAGTTAGATATTTTATTCTATTCCCTCTCACTAATTGTTTAAGAAACCATTTCATTCCAAATCTTTCTCTCTAGAATCCCTTAAGATTGGAGGCAATCTGGCCAGTCATTAATAATATTCATATAATATTAAACTTTCTGCAATAGGTACCAGCTGGAGCTATATAGATGAAGACACAAAAGAGAATAGATGTTTCTCTACAGTTATTAATGTTAGTATAGGTCTGCATTTTCTTCTAGAGTGGAATAAAAAAATAATGATGGCATTTGTGAACTGAACTAATTCACTATTATTAAAGTGAACTATAATTCACATTTCAGATACAGCTATAGCTATGGAAAAGCCTGTATCTTGTAAAGGTATAGAATTCTAAAAAGAACATGATTCCATCTCCTAACCTCACTCATTTCATTTTACAGTCAAAACCAATATCAACAAGAAACTGCTCTGGCCCAAATTTCAAATTTAAATCCCATATTAACATTCAATATATATCATACTGCATGCTCTATTTCTTACATTACAGCAAAACTTACTATTTTCTTTCCTTCATAAAATATTCTTTTTACTAATAAATGAATTATATTAGTATATTTGTANTTCTAATAAATATATATTTAATTGTCCAAATTTTCTTATAAATTCAATATCAGCAGTTCAAATAGGTTTTGGAAGTTTTGTTTTTGAGACAAACAATTTTACATAAATTTACCACTGAATTGATAACTAAGTTGTTAATAATAATATATGTAGTTAATAATTAAGTTGATTTAAATGAAAAAAAAAACAAAGAAAATTACATAATTTTACACACAACTAAAGATGTCCAGTTAACAAATTTATTTTGTTTTAAACATTTGAGAAGTATTTCAAGGTTACTTCCTTTAGTAAATTACCATATTCACACATTATTTCATGAATTTAATGGGCAGGCTCTTAATAAGAGGGAAAAACTCTTCAGGACTGACCATGATTAAACAGGTTGATAGAGTAGTGAATGGAAAATACAAAAGGAATCAACACAAATGCAGTGCTTAGTGAACTCATTGTGGAAAACAGATATATCAATATTCAAATACTTAAAATGCTCTTAAAACAGAACTATATAAATAAGGTAGCAATGAGGTTAGAATCCACCGTCTTTTAAGCTGAGAAAACATTGAGCTATCATTAGATTTATATTGATTTCTAGAACCTTATATTTTAGGGTTGGTATAGATGATGAATAGCATCTATAAATATGTATGCGAAGTTCACCCAGCAATGAAGAAAAAAATTTTGTGGGCAGATCTTGAGAATAGGGATACCAGAAGTAAAGAAAAAGCAGTCAAAAGTCTGGGTAACAGTATATCGACAATAACAATTATTAACTCTATAAGTAAAATTCTATAATAATGGACTAATTGTTCAGCAATATACAAAGTTTATTTAAAAATAACACAAATGCATTTCCTGCCTTAACGGTTGGTCTGAGAGAAAAATTGGTTGTCCATCATCATGTCCATCTAGTTTCAGAATGTGTTTTTTCCTGCATTTCTGTCTGCGCTAGTAACACTTGCTCATCCAGAAGTAAGGGTTTAGTGATGATCAGTTCAAATCGCATAAAAAGTTAAGAAAAAACTGGAAATCCCAGTTGGATAACTTGAAAATTGAAGCTGCACTTTAACAGAGGAAAAATAGGAGCATGTGAAGGTCATTTTTCATCCCTATTCTTATGCTTTATACTTGCATCAAAAACTTTAAAGGTAAAATAAACAATTTCATTTTTTTTGTTTTGTTTTATGCCATTACCAAATTCCACTAACATATAGATTTCTTGAACTAAGGTTCTTACAAAATATTGTAAATATGAAGTATTGACAAGCAGCATTCTTAGGATAATGAGTAAATGCGTGCATGTGTGTGTGTGTATATATATATATATATATATATATATATATATGTATATATATACATATACTAACAGACCCAGCAAACTTCATTTTGCCAAAAAAAATTTTTTAGGGCATTGCTGCAATTCCCTATGCTGCCACTGCGAGTAGTGTTGAAATGATTTCCTGTCTGACTTCAGAACTGATCGCGAGACGCTGTTCAACCTCTGTAGCTTCATTGCCAGTGAAATAAATTTGGAGGAACTTGGCATCATCATTGCAAGTTCAAGCACTTTGAAGATGGGCATGTAACCTGCGTTGTAGATGATTTTAGTTGCTTATTTATGCTATTACCTCGAAGCATCAGGAGGAACAGGCAAAACATTCCTCATCAATTTAATATTGGCATGGTTTCGAATGCAGAATTGGATTGCAATCGCAGTGGCATCATTGGGAATTGCATTTACGCTAATTGACAGCAGATGCACTGCACACTCAGCACTGAAACTTCCATTGAATTTGAACCAGGCAGAAACACCAACTTGAAATAACAGCAAAAACTCTGGTATAGCCACAATCCTTAAAAGGATTTTTAATTTTTTTTTTGAAAGCCGTTGTCATGTAATCCTAATACATACATATATAAATCCTATTTTATATATATAGATCAGATCCCGTGTTTCTGATCTGATCAAATCTATTTAAGCGAATTCGTCATGGACTCCATGACTAAGAGAAATAATAAAGACTTTATTGGTGACGTCCCTCCTGACATCGACATATGACAAGAGCTTTAAAAATAAATAAATAAATTTAAAAAAAAAGAAAAAAAAGTATGTCATTGGTGAAGCAATATGAAAATTTGATTTTGCCACGCCCCTCTGCCCGCAAATAAAAAATCAGACTTTACAGTGTCACCCGCCTTAATATTCTGAGGATTCCCTAAAAATTTCATTTAAATCGGACCAGCCATTTTAAAGTCCATACATTACATGCATCCTATTTTATAGATATATAAAATACTCATAATTATTATGAAAAATAAAGCAACACAATTAAAAATGTTTTAACATTTATTAAATAATAACAAATGTTTAATCTTCATCTTCTTCTGCAGCTGCAGCAGTTGTTCCCTTCCTGGCATTCTTCCTCTTAACACGTCCAGGACGGCCACCACCAAATGGAGATTTGAGAGAAAAGTCAATATGTTTCTGTGAGTCAAGCCTCACAATGAAGCTTGGAATATTTACTACCTGCTTCCTAACTCTGAAAGAGATTAATTATTTTAAATAAGTAAAGAAAAATAACAATTTTTTTTTTAATTTTCCATGATAAGTAGAATAATAAAACTGGAAGAGCGGTATAAATGCGAACTGGTAAATATTTTAGCATTTTGAGTCTCAAAACAAGAATGAAATTAAATAAAATGGATTCATGACTTGCTTGGTCATTATTAGTGAAATAACAATAGACCAGTTGATCATGAAGATGGATTACTTTCTCCTGAAAAATTAGTAAATCACCAGAAAATATTCTTAAGAACTAATTCTCATATCTTAAAAAATTATTAGAACAGAAGATAAAATTTAGTTTAAAATTGTATAGCACATGATATTAAAAACTTGAGTCTATTAATTAGCTAAAACTGGTCATGCAGGAGCCCTGTAAACTAAGCAGATTTCCCACATGGGAAGATGAGCCTAAATAAAATTAAATAACTTATTTGATCTTACAAAGCAGAGAGAGAAATAAGTGTAAAAGGTGAAATTACTAAGGCTGGTTTGGAATATTCAAGAGAAAAAGAGGGAGGGATTAGCAAACCATCTAGGTGGTTATATATTAAATAGCTACCTAAATATAAGTTTATTCACATTCTTAAATATTTTCCTTTATAATGAATTGTTAATATTAAAAAATAATTTACGGAGTATAATGTTAGAAAACTACTCTTCACATTTTTTATTTGTGTAAAACTTAGTAATAGACATTACATTTTTAAATTTAAATATCTTAAAACACTGTATTTTGCCAAATATAAAAGATAACCTTAAGAAATCAATTTTTCTTCTTTATATTTATTGATTCCTCATTAATAATTACAGAATAATAAATAAACAACTATTTCCCCCCCTGAGAAATAAAGTGGCTAATTACCTTTAAATAAATTCTCCCAGTGGGTTGAGTACTTCTGATTCTTACTCGACTGAAATAGTGCCCTAAATTACAGACATAGAGAATATATCTCTAGTGGCCTGCATGAAAATATCAAACATTGCCAAAGCTGAAGGGATAGAGACAAACATTACTTGTTTAAATTTCAATCAGGTAAATACATATATATAAAAAAAAAAAAAAAAAAAAAGTAGGAATACATCAAAAATGACTCATTTAATGCATAAAACAAATTACTTATAAAAGAAATCGCTTACAAATTTGACTGTATGGCTCATTGGATAGGCAAAAATTAGAATAAGCTATTTATTCCCAAAAGGTTTATAAGAAGAAAACTTAAAATACGGTAAACTGGAGATGGCAAAAGACCGTTAGTTAATTAAGAAAAAGTGAACTATTTATGCATAAGCTTTATTATTATTTATTATTGTTCAAACACGAAGGAAAAAAGTTAGGTTACGTAGATTAAAAGTTATAAGGTTTAGGTAGATTTGCTTCAGATTAAAAACTAAAACAAATGTTTAAGAACATAGTACTCAGTGAATATAATTTACACCTTGAGTTATCTAACTTATGAAATGGTTAAGGGGATCTCAATAGGTGTAAGCTAAAAATATATATTATCAAATTGATATAAATTAGGTTTTTCATTCTGGGTAATGGACAATAAAAAACAAAAAAAAAACAACAAAAAAACAAGTTATTAACACTGTTTATACAGTTCTAACAAACCAGTTTAACATTATTTACTAGGAGCAATTTCTAAATGTATGAATGGTCTTAAATATAAATTTTATATTAAGTATTAACTTTATATAAAGTATCAATTTCTTTAAATTTTTAAAAACAATAATATAAAAAAGTTGGTCATAAAATATGTATTAATTACCTGATATGCCTTTGCCGAATAAGTATACTAGTTATTGTCCAAAGTTCTTCCATTTATAGTTTTCCTCGTCAATATTTATAAACAACAAATCTCTGTAGTTAACATTAAATTAAATATTTAATAACCAGTATAATTTGTTGGCAACAGAGTTAGCCTAAACATAGAAACTTTTCTAATTAGGAGCAAGAAATGCCTTATTCCTTTAGCCCATATTCACAAGAAGTCAATAATATTAATTGACTCAAAATTTAAGAAAACGGGCAGAAACTTTGAAACAACCACAAAACGCTATATTTTGTTTATAACTTACTAGAGTAAGGAGGAAAATATTAGCTCAAATAAATTTCCTAACACATTTATTTTAACACTTCTGGTCAAAAATCCTTTTGACTGTCACTTCATATAGTAAAATTTAAGTTATGTGATCATTCCTGTAATACATATATGGGGATGATTTTTCTCATGTAAAAAGATTTAATATGTCCGTTTAAGCTTCATTGTATAATTCTCAAGAAAATCCTAACAAATAAACGAGGAGTAGGAGAAATATTTTATAATAGAAACGATCTTAAACCTTGCTAGAATACCACATTACCTTTCCATTCCAAATGGAGTTAAGCGACTTCCTTCCTTACAATTCTTATTTAAATGTTATCACTTTTGCAACTTTTTTTTTTTTGTTAATATACATAATATCTCTATTTAGAGACAAAATTATTAGAAAACGAGTTTAGCAAACTTGAATATGTATTTTTCACTTGTTTTAAAATGTTTAAAAAAAATTAAATTTATAGATTTTAATGAAAAAATAAAACTAATAATTTCATAATAAAAACAAAGGAATATTAGACTTGACATTGGTTTATGTTCTTCATTATAATACCTAAAGCAACAAATACATCAACACTACCTCTCTTAGCACGACATCCTATAGGACCATAATCCAGTTTCAAATCATTAACCTCTTTAAAACAAGTATTCCTGAATTTTCAATGATGGTTCACTATTCCAGTAAAAACCAAATAATTCACTGAATCAGTAAAAATGATTACATTTATTTATAAAAGAGGAAAGAATTTTTTTTTTCATTTTTGTTTTTTTTTTAATTCTAATTTAAAAGAACTCTCTATTGGCAGATATTTAAACAGAATCAATTGGAATAAAAATAATTATAGCCACAAGTTTTCTAAATAACATTATTAAAAGTAGAAGATGACAAAACTAAATTAGCCAAAACATTTTTAAAGCTAGAAAGCAGTGATGAATTTAATTTGTAGGCAATAAATTTGTAAAAAAAAAAAAAAAAAAAAAANCTTTTAAAAAATCGGACCATGAATACCACATTCCTAGCATAAAATTTTTTATACGAGTCCTCTTTTATCAAAATATGATAAAAGATAGGGGGGAGAGTTTAACTGAAACCATACATTACATTAAGATGAATTAACTTAAATTCAAATAAAAAGTAAATTTGTCAAATTAATAATACAAACATGCGGTCAAAACTGAGAGAAAATAAGTACCTGTGTCTGGAGCCTTCTCTCCAGGAAATCTTCAACTTTCAAACCCAATACATAATCGAGCTTCATCTTGCCCTCATCCAATACACCGATACGTACAAGTCGCCTAAGAAGTGCATTACCTAAAAATAAAATAAAATAGGAATTGTAATAAATATGTTAACAAGTAATATGCATTAGATAAAATAAAATTTAAGTCAGACAAGTTATCTACACAAACATTTCAGACAAGAAGTGTCAGATATATTTTAGAGGTCATCACATATAGGTATGATAGTCTTCAACATTTTAGCTAATAAAAAAAAAATAAGTAACTAACTGTTAAGTGCTAGATTTGTAGAAATTGTTTTACAAGTAGGAAGAGGAAGCTACAAATATAATTATATTCATTTTATAATTAAAAAAATAAAATTGTAATATGTACTTTAATGAACATATGTCACAGGATGCTGATTCTAAAAAGATTTAGGAGAGTAAATTGCTGTTTTAATTTTTTTTTTAAAAGTTCACACTAGCGCAAGTCACTGGTGGCCCGCACTAAACTGTCCTATCGGGCGGCATGGGCCACCGGTGACCCGTACTAAACTGTCCTGTCGGGTGGTGCGGGCCACTGGCAGTACGGATTAGATTGTGTTCTGAATTATTATTATTAGACTATTAGACCCTAAGAATTTAAAAAAATGAAAATTTAACGTTTATTCATTAAAAACATTTATTTTTATTAATAATTATAATCAATAATGTATCAGAAAGATAAGTTTTGTTCAATAACAAACATGATAATATAGTATTATACAAAAAATTCAAATATGGTTAAAATAACATAAAATCTAATATTGTTTTATTGATAACTTAATTATTAATTGTTTTCTGTGTAATTTGTTAAAACATTTAAAACAAAGTGCTAGCTGTCCCTCACAAAGCCCACAATAAATCTTAACTCTTTTAGTAATGTTAGATGCACAAGCTCTGCCCTTTTAATTGGACATATTTTTATAGCATTCCTTAGTGTTAATGGGTGCCTCTTACCGATCTTTCATATGATTGAAGAACATGTTTATGTGACGGTACATAACGGCATGTTCGTTCATTGGACAAAAGGTTATCAATAATAACTTCCCTAAATCTTAGCAAAGTCATCTTTTATGAATATACCCCGCATTACGAGGGATGTTCCACATATTATTTGTATTATTATTTTTCTGTACTATTTAATGGTTTTTCGTAAACAACTGTAGTACGCCAATAGTTCATCTGATAAATCGACATTTTTTTTTTTTTGTTGCAATATTGTAACCAAACACTGCATCGGGCTTTACTGGGCCATTTGTTCCTTGCACAAATTAACACTGGTGATTCTTGCAGGTAGTTAACACGCAATAGTCTTTAGTCAGTCCATTTAAGAAATTTTACACTGCTATGATTTTTAAATGTCATCATTTCACCACGACTTTTTTTTTTTTTTTTTTTGCCTGCGGTGGTAGACGTTTTTTGTTCATTTGTACAGTAGCACAAAATAATGTATTTTTCTCAAAAAAATCTTCACCCAAAAGGACACTTGTATAATAACGTTTTTGTTGTTGTTTTTTTTGGAAAAAATTTTATCAGCAGAAATTAGTTTTAAGAATTTCATCTAAAATAAATGTTCCAAAATGAAGTGTTCTGAAATTCTTATGTATGCAATGTGAATCCACAAAAAAATATTAAAAAACTATAAATTCTTTAAAACATCAATAATAATTCAACTCAGAAAATGTTATCTGCAAAAATATTTCAGACAAGAAGTGTCAGATTTTTTGTTTTTCAGTCATCATAGTTGAATTTAAGAAAGAAATGGGTTTCTTATGAAAATCAGGTGTCTAATTAGAGAGGTTTTGGAATACTTGTTAGTGTTACTTGATTAAATTAGCAGTCTTCACTAATACTTTAGACATACTCACAAAATATTAGCTGAAGCATATATTTATGAGATATTGTCATTTATAAAATTTTTCTATATGGGAAAAATTATTTACAATTTATTTTATTTATAATTTGAACAAATACAATATTATTAAGTTCAAAGAGCAAAATTTATATAAAACAATACTTGATAACATATGCTAAATATATTACCTTCAAAAAGCCTCTTAGGATCCTTTTCATCAAGAGTTAGCAGTTCACGAGCTGCCTTCCTAATTTTGGCAAGAGTATATTTCACTCTCCAAACTTCTCGCTTATTGCGGAGACCATATTCTCCAATTATCCTTAATTCCTGGTCAAGGCGAGCCTTTTCATAAGGCCTCCTGGGAGTAACATATGTTTTACTATATACTGATGGGACTCTCCGATTAACCATTTTGACTGGCTTTCTGAAATTGTAAAAGTTGACAAGATAAAGACAAGTTTTATAATCAAAATACAGCTAGCATTCATGAAAAAAAATATAAGTAAATTAGGACAATCAATTATAATGTATTATTGTTTTATATATTGAATTCATAGTTGAAAAGTAATTTGGAATTAGCTTATTTTTACTTTCAAATAAATAATGAAAACTATTAGCTTTTAAAAAATCGGACCATGAATACCACATTCCTAGCATAAAATTTTTTATACGAGTCCTCTTTTATCAAAATATGATAAAAGATAATATTGTGGTTATAAAATGTAACCATGTATTATCCATGGATAATCTGGAAGACAAAAGCAAAACTAACATATTATATTAAATCATAAAGCCTTCTATAAAGCTTAATTTATTGATCCACTTCCATCCTTTTTGTTTTCTGAATTCTAATTCTTACAATTATTTTAAAGTCCCAGAGCTAACCGGTGAGGCGGTTTGTTAGCTCTGAGACTTAACCCCAACGGGGGGCCCACCCACCTACTAATGTTGCAAACCATTTAGCAAGTTCAGGAACTGTAAAGCTAATACAAACACCTACAATAATTTAGGAGTAAACAGAAACTGAACTGCACACCTCTGCCAAATGCATTACGACTGACATTAGTTCCATAAAACACCAATTACTCAACACTTTCGACATTAACTCCCAATAATAGATGCAATGGAAACAAAATAAAGAAAATAAATAAAAATCATAAATACATCATTAATTAAAAAAATAAAATTGTAATATGTACTTTAATGAACATATGTCACAGGATGCTGATTCTAAAAAGATTTAGGAGAGTAAATTGCTGTTTTAATTTTTTTTTTAAAAGACCAAAGAATAAAATTTTTAATTTCTTTTTGGATCTCCTTTGGCCTTACCCCCAAAAAAAAAAAAAAAAAAATAAATTTTTTTTTGTGTGGGGGGGGGGGGGGGGGGGGGGGAAGGGTTTTGCCATAGAAACCATATAACAGAGATAAAATCAAATTTAATTTTAACTAATTGTTCAACTCAATATGAAACAATAAATATAAATATTTCTAGTGTCCAAGATAGAAACAGAAGGAATTCCTCTGAGATGAGCTCCTAATCCTGGTGACCTAAAATGCTTTTTGAAACAAATGATCCACAAAATAAGAACAAAACCTTGCATCTATTTATTTTAACTATCAAGAAGAGGAAATACGTGGGAGTATTGGGGATATTTTCATGTTCTTATAAGAATGACCTCTGAAAGAACTCACCTGAATTCTGAAAAAGGCAAATCAGGTGAAAACTGTCATTTAGTACAGTTCAAAAATACAGAAATTTAGGAAATTTCAACATTATGTGAGGGAGCAAGTAATGTGGATTATGGAAAACAAAAATCTAGATTGAAAACCAGACTCATCATAACATTTACAGTAAAAATATATAAGTTTAATAGGGTAAATATTTCCATTGGTATTAAATAGTAATTAGTAAAGAGAAAAAACAAGAGACTGAGTGATACCTGCTTCTTAATGACTATAAGTTTACTGAACACAATTAATATTCTGTGTTCAGTAAAGTTGTAGTCATTAAGAAGCAAGTATCATTCAGCCTCTTAAACCTAAGAGCACATGCAAATCTGGCAGAAAGCCCTAGTAGATGTTTTAGATTAGAAGGAAAAGCTACACTAGTTCCAAATGAATACTAAAAACATAAATTTTCATAAAACACTGATCATGGCAAAAATCTTCATATATATTATAAATCCACGACTGGAAGAGATTACATAATAGGAGAGGAGAAAAGCATAATATGAAACAAAATCAAAGTACGACTGAAAAAGGATATTACATTTTTAACACCTAATTCCACATTAGCTTGATAATCAAGAGAGGGTTATTGATGAGGCTATGAAGGACTTAATTACATAAAAAGAAGGAACAAAAATCATACTGAATAAAAGTACTAGAATTGATAATTAGAGCACTGTGAATGTAAAGTAGGAGAATGAATAATACTATGTTATATTGTTAAAGAAATCAACTAGACAATTAGAATTAAGTTATAAGTACTACATATTGATCTTAGAAACCAGCAGATTAAAGAAATCTAAAATATAACCGAATTTAATTAACGGCTATTAAAGTTTTAAAACCATAAATGGTTAAACCGATTAAACTAAAATACAGAATCTACTGTGAATAGTTTTAATAAGTTGAGCACATCAATGGAATACCACATGGGTGAACATCGACAATACCTATATCCGAAAACATCTTCATTATTTTGTTATGAACAAAAGCAAATATTCATTAATACATTTAAGAAACATTAACTAAATTAAATTATTAACTACTAGAGTAAAAATCCTCACCAGCACATGAAAACGAAGAAAGAATCAAGAAGAACCCTACAACAGAAAGAATACACTACAGCCTACTAGGCAGTATCTTGAAGTCAGCAATGCCTCTGATATATGTGACTAAATCTCTAATATTTCAAAAATAAATTTTATAATTTTTAATTCTATTCTAAAATTTAATGATTCTGATAATCGTAAAAATTTAATTCTTAAATTAAACTATAAATTATTGAATGTAAAACTGCAATAAAAATATAAAGAGATACAAATGAATATTAGAGGTAGAGGTAGAAGTAGAGGTAAGGACTGATGGAGTGATGAGATCATTACCAAAAAAATTGCCGATTGGAAAAAAACAAGCCGTCCTTTTTTAAACTCCCTCTCAGACATAACCTATTATAAAAGTTATTTTCTTTTACCAATAAAAATTTGCCTATTAGGAGCTATTCATGTTGCTAGTCTAAAGTGACTTTTGAAAAATTTTAATGGAGCCAACATTGCAGAAGCTAAAATTATGGTTCATTAAAAGTTTTATATATTTATTTNAAATGCCTTCTGAAACACTGACTTTTTCTGATTTGTCTATGACTATGTCTAAATTTTCTTTGTCGAATTCTAATGTTCAATCAGCAATGGGCTAACATAAAAATTGAATCAGTTGAATGAGTTCAGAAAATTCAAAGGGGGGGGGGGGGGATAAGTCCGTCACGCAGGAGGTGCGTAATAAGCTTTTTAACCGTACATAAAGTTGGACATAAATTAGAGTTAATGTCTAGTTTAACCTCAAAGGCCACGAAGGAAGGTGAAAGGAAAATGTATCAACGCTGGGGCTCTAAGGAGTGAAGTCCGACGGAAGCGCCCAATATCTATCTATGATACATTCCCAAATATACTACTTAGTAGAAGATAAATATCTAGCCAACAAAGGTCAAAATTTTCTTTTAAAATGACTTTCTATAATTTTTATCAAATCAATATTTATTTTGGCTACTTCAAAGTAATCCCCCTCAGTATAGCACACTATGTAGTGATATCGTTTTTTCAAATCCTCAAAGCACTTTTCGCTATTGCCTTCATCTCATTCTGGCTTCTCCTAATCGATTGTGTCCGCAATCGTTGGAAAACGCTCTTCTTTCTTGTTTCTTGTGATTCGGAGAAACAGGAAATAATCACAGGTGACTAAATCCGGTGAATACGGTGGCTGTGGCATGATTACTTTTGGTCATAATTTACCAATTTGGTAACAGACTTCGCAACACCCAAGTAAGTTTATACCACTTGCAAACATTTAATTTTACCTTAAGTAGACCCACCGTATACTACTGGCAACATTTGAAATGTTTTAGAACACTTGATGCCATTTCTTACATGCAAACTCTTTGATTTATGATTAGATGTTTTTTTTTGTTGGCGTTCGGTCGAGGTAGATTCAAGAAAAAATACAAATTTAAAAAATTTGTATTTTAAAAATGATCTGCCAACGTTTCGGTTTACATTTCAAGCCATCTTCAGGGCAATCATGAAGGCGAGAGGGGACGTCGTGTCACCAGGACCCCATATTCATTACTGCCCAACAAAAAACATCTAATAATAGTATCTACGGTCAAAATACTGTCTATTTGATTGATGTTTTTTCGACAGTAGAAAATAGCCGAGCACACCAAACTCTCCTAACCTTAGTGCTTTTTACAAGCAAACAAAAAATGCTACACACTTATTTTGAAATTTTTCACAGATGTTCATGACAAGTGAACCAACATAACAAAAGAAAAATCAAAGATCGAACGGATATAGCCCGCGAAATATATATGTTTAATATATGTTGTTGGAGGCACAGAAAAGTTTTAAGTACTATATAGAGATAAATATATATATATTTTTTAAACATCTATATTCTATAATTCTTTTAGCCTTACTTTTTACTCTTATTTCCAGCTTGTAAATTAAATTTTTAGGTTAAAATTATTCATACCCATCTTTAGTAAAATACAAAAAACCTGCTTAGTTTAGGCTGCTTCTACATGAAGGACTTTTACAGTCCTAGCTAAAAGGTCTAGCTAGGAAGCTCTTTTGTATTTTCCCCACCAACACTTTTAATATTTGGTTTAAGATGAGGATAATTCTTATTAAAGCTGGGAAATAGAATATATTAAGAACGTATACTTCTTTCTTATCATAAGCTTTCGTGAAAAAAGTTTTAGAAGTAATAAATTATTACAATAATTAGATTGATTTTATAATTCTTAACATTTTTGATGTGTTCCACTTAAAAACTTCAAGTATTTTAATAACATCCAAACAAGATCTTGAAATTTGAGTTTTTAATAGTTTTACTGAAAATTAAATGTTAAGTAAGAACCTTATGCCAATGCACAGTTGTGCAATTAGTTCAATGTAGTTTTTAGCAGATTTCCTTGAAGAAAATTAAACTGCTGGTTTCCAATTCATGATTAATTAATAAATTCACAATCATAGGCACAATAAATTCTATTCCATAGCTTTTATTTTCATAACACTGATAATAACAAAAATAATGATGATTATTCAATTCAGTCTCTCTACCCACTCAGTTGATTTTTCAAAATAAATAATAGTAAACAATCAGTTTAACAACATGCACAGCAAAGCAAAAATAAAATAAGTAACTATATTTTTTTAAATGGGGGGGGGGCGATCAACACTCTTTTTTTTTCGTATAAATGTTGTTGTTTTTTAAATTTTTTATTAAACTTTTGTTTTTTTACATTCTGTTAAATTAAAACATTTTGTAATTTGATCACCACAACGAATTTAAAAAAAAATGACATTCAGTGTCAACCACATGAGGGGAGAAGGTTGCAAACCTATTGGACTCTTTTCCGTTAATCCTTACTATCCCTTTGGGGGATAGACTTATAGGTCTGTAGTTCTGGCATTCACTAGCATTGCATGAATTCTGGGGCGATGCGGTCTCTTCCTGGTGTTTTTCCAAGTCTTAATCTCTCTACAGCGGCTTCCACATCCTCTTCCCATATCACCACATCATATTCTTTCTGTATACCCTCTCTAGGTATTTTCTCCCCAGAATCTCCAGAAAACACCTCTTTGTAGTGGCGCCTCCATCCAAAATACCTTTGTCCCCGGTAACCAATCTGCCTCTCTCGTCTTTTATATTTCTTATTGGTTTGCACTTTTTTCCTTTCGTTGCCTTGATATTTTTCCAAAAAACCTTGACATTTTCGTAATAATCGCTCTGTGAGCTTTGACAAAATTCCTCCCAGCTCTTTCTTTTTGCCGTCCTTACTACAAGCTTAGATTCATTTCTCCTTCGAATATACACCGAAGTCTTGTTTCTAGTGTATTATTTCCATGATGCTTTCTTTCTCGCCATTGATGCCTTCACACTGTCATTCCACCACTTGTATCTTTTACATGTAGGTGAAACATAAGCAATCCCGCAAGTAGAAGTGGCGGTCTCCAGGATGGCTTTCTTTATTCCTGACCATATTTGATCTACTCTTCCATCCATAATGGTGTCCTAAAGTTCAGAATTAAATCGGCTTGAGTATTCCATTATTTTTTTAGGTCCCTTAAGCTTATTGATACCTATTTTCTGGTAGCTCTCTGGATGCTCTTTTCTGTGGGGGGGGGGGGGG
>KZ807307.1:243640-259134 GCA_000696205.2 Oncopeltus fasciatus | reverse complement strand
CGTAAATATTTTAATAATAATTTGTATAATGAATGCCATATTATAAATGCCTGTTTTTCCTTGACTCAGTCATGAACATGTGATCCAGGTGGCACGAGATCCTCCCTCATCTTCATGATAACCCTGAAGATGGCTTGCGATATAAGGTGAAACGTCGGCAGATAATTAAAAAATACACATTTTTTAAATTGTATTTTTTGGATCAACCTTGACCGAACCCCAACAAGAAAACTAATAATATATACGGCCAAAAACTCTCAATTTTAAACAAATTGTGGGTTTCAGACAAAACCTCAAAATATTTATTAATGTAAATAATATTTTTGAATGCCTATTTCTGAACAGATTAAATATCAATTTGATATTTATTTGATTAACGGGCCAACTTGGCCGGTTAAGAACTGTGTTCTTTGATTTTTTAAAAGTAATTAAGTAATGCTAAAAAAAAAAAATAATAATAATAAATAAAGAAGTGGAAGCGGCAAACAAAAGAGTTAAGTGGTTAGATAGTTGAGAGGGAAGTGATTCCACGAGAGAAAGTGTTGTATATAAAGTTTGTAGAGATGTCCTTCAATAGTCATGAGGCAATAGTAATGCTTCGACTAGAATTGCGCCAGAAATCCATTAATCGATCATATTTTCAATCTGTTAGACATCCTCGCTGCAATATTTAAACAAGCTCAGTGCTTTTTAGATCGAAATTCAATCAACGTAGATTGACATGGTCAGTTGTAACAGTGTTTTACCTTCCTTTGGAGCCAAACGATCTTACTCATAAATCATCCGAGCTCTCAGAGTAGATCTCATTTCAGTTCTTTTTCCATTTTTGTTTCGATTGTCTAACCGATAGGAAGTCATTCTCAAGTGGTCTTGCTCCACATTTATTGTCCTCTTTTGTATGAGTACTCTTTTAATTATTTTCCTCATCATGTTTCTTCTGTCATCTTTAATTCCCCTCATTTGATCTTTGCTGTTTACAGTCTACGTAATTTAGATTAGAGATTAATATTTCATTTCCCTTTTCTTCTTCTTTTTATCCCTCCATACCGTCAGGTATAACAATAAATAATAGTTCCTTGAAGGTTGTCGGTTGTGGAAAACCACATTGGGGTCACCTTTTGTTTTCGAGCTGGTTATAGTGTTTCGTTTAATTGATTGCATGTCAATTTCCTTATTGAATTGAGGAGGAAATTAAGCTTTCGATATACACTCGGACCAGTAGAGAACAGGAAAAAATTGAGTTCCAAATTAACCTTGTCAGTAAATATGAATACTGGCCCAAATTGCAAAATCAGGTTTATATCCTGTAATATTACCGGTCAGAAGTTGAAAAACTCGTGTATCTTAATACAGTTTCGCTTCATAAGGAGATAAACAGCTCATCTACTGATAACCAGATACTAGCCACTATCAGTTTCAGAAAAAGTAAAGAATTAACAGCAAACTAAACGGCCTGAAAGGTGAGGGTCTTTAGTCAATGCTGCTGGAGAGTGAACGACATTTCTCCGGTTAAATAGCAGCTTAGTATTATCTATTTTCCATTAATATTAGGTAGTTGGACAAACTATTGCTCAATAAATAAGCAAGACTAGCATAAAAACTTGGAAGAAGGAAAGAAAGAGAGATTTATCCATTCTTTATCTTTGGAGAAGATCCAAGAGTGAAATAAGAATCACTACCTTTTTTTTTCTGTTGCCTCTTTCAGGAAGGAAAAGAAATTGCTATTGAAATAGCAGTTCATAGCTATTGGACAGCAATACTAAGCACTAAACACTAAATACTTAACACTGAGGTGTAGTGTCCCTTTTAAAAGCATGAGCGGCTCTTTGTAAAATCATAACTTTAGACCGGCATTTATAGCAGAGGATTACTTGGTAGCGGTTCTGAATTAAACAGCTGGATCACTGATTATCTTCTCTTGCTATTATGTTTATTCATAATTACAATTTATTGTCTTACAAATGAATTGATACATAGCTTAAAAAAGTTAGTCAATAAATTATAATGATTATATAATTAAAATTATAATTTATAGTATGGTATATTGACATGTCAACAATAACGGTCCCATATATGCGAGTAATAATAATTATTTACTCACTCTTTGTAGCTAATGCATGCAAAGAGTGATATAACTAAATGCGGTTTTATAAAAATGTTACATCATATGTATGTTAGAAAACTAGATTTTTCATCTATTAAATTGTACGACTTTTCATAACGTAATGATGTGAAGATTTTAAACTATAGTCTTTTGCTACATACTCTTTTCTCTCGGCTGATTTCAGCCATTAACGAACTCACCCAAAGGTTTACTTAATGCCACTCAAATAACGAATTTCGTTTCTTTATTTTGAAAATTGCGGGCGCTAGAACGATCGGAAGCCAAAAATAAATATTATGAACGGACCATTTATCATATACCAAGTAGGTTCAATGAAGAATCAAAGAAATTTTATAAAAGTCGTATCACGATACCAACGTAAATTTATTACTGAAGAGAGGCTTGTCAGGAATTCGGTCTTGGAAGTTGAAGAATTACTAATTAATTTCTAACCAAAAAAGTTATAAATTTTTCAACATCCAAGTCTAAATTTCTGACAATCCTCTCTTCATAAAACTTGACGGTCAACAAATTTATCTCCAAAGGCTTGATATGACAGCCTAAGAGATCTTCATCTTTCTTAGTCGTTTTCAGGCCCATGGCAGATCATTATTCCTTTATCATAATCAGCTCGTGACACATTCTTGCAAATTTATGTGATAGAGAACTCAATCATCTTGTTAGGATCTCTTGTGCCCCACGATAAGTTAGTGGGTTCCATCTAGTCTAATAATGCTCCACGGATTTGCATAGAATACAGCCGACATTGTCACACTCCATTATTTTCTTTCAATGGAGGATTCAAGGCGCCCTCCTGCTCCTTTTAGTTTCCTTCGAGAGCCTGTCAGCAGATCCTTTTCCAGCCTTGAGACGACAAAGATGGAAGGGAGGTCACACGCAGGTTAGCACTGGACACAGATTCATTTTTTTATTGTGCTAACATATGCAGACTTTAAGTTATTGTTCCCAATTTTTGAGGACAATAAACTTCATTGTTACTGCATCATTACTAGGGGG
The DNA here is from genome assembly GCA_000696205.2 of Oncopeltus fasciatus. Taxonomy (NCBI): domain Eukaryota; kingdom Metazoa; phylum Arthropoda; class Insecta; order Hemiptera; family Lygaeidae; genus Oncopeltus; species Oncopeltus fasciatus. Next base: position 256,013 of record KZ807307.1, on the reverse strand, counting down.
AAAAGAAATCATAAATTCAACGATATTTTATAAACAAATGCAGTGAATTGACTAATATGATGTTTACACGAGAAAATAAAGCAAAACAACATGCTCTTGGTGTCACAAAATTTTGGAGATAAAATTTTATCAATTTCGTGAGATTGTCCCTTCAGTCGGAGGAGTCATCTGAGGCCATTACTGTCACCCAGAACTCCCTTATTCCTCAAAGCAGAACTCCTCTACATAACAGTATGGTCCTCAATGTCAGGCTGTGACCAGGTGGACGGGCATACACTATGGCAGAGGCCAGCAGTCTGCGGCAGCATCAACTTGATTACTTTCTCTCAATGTTCAACGTGTAGTCCTTACCACTAACCTGCTAAGAGAAGCAGAGCGCATTCTCCGAGGCCGAAGTTAAAGTTGCTATCCTGTAGGTAGCAGCACCTCCTGGAAGTCCCCCCTCCCCCACAGGCTGTGTGCCCTTTACCACTAACTCGCTAAGAGAAGGAGAGCGCATTCTCCGAGGCCGAGGTTGAGGCCAGCTGTCCTGTAGGTAGCAGCACCTCCTGGAAGTCCCCCCTCCCCCACAGGCTGTGTGCCCTTTACCACTAACTCGCTAAGAGAAGCAGAACGCATTCTCCGAGGCCGAAGTTGAGGCCAGCTGTCCTGTAGGTAGCCGCACCTCCTGGAAGTCCCCCCTCCCCCATAGGCTGTGTGCCCCTTACCACTAACTGGCTAAGAGAAGGAGAGCGCATTCTCCGAGGCCGAAGTTGAGGCTAGCTGTCCTGTAGGTAGCAGCACCTCCTGGAAGTCCCCCCTCCCCCACAGGCTGTGTGCCCTGTCTCCCTCAGTGGCCATGTCGAGCCGGACCTGAGATGTTCGCAGCCTTCTTGCTCCTAGCTACCGTACCTCTACCCTCCACGCTCGCCAAGGTATGTCCCTTCTTCTGGGGAACAAACATTTATTTTGTTCTTATAGTAACCGAGAGTAAGTCAGTAAAATCTTTGATTACATAAAAAAAAATTATTTTTTTAAGTTTTACTTTAGATATGTGAGTAAATTGTTTTCGTTCGCTCATATTGAAGAACTTGTTTAGTTTAAGAAACTATGAATCTATGATTTTTATTGCCATATCAGAGTAGGTGGATCGAAACTTAAAAGTTTAAGAGAAATACATTTAACTCGTTTGAATATGTAATATAGTTTCATTGTAATGTTTCTACAATTTTTAGTGCAAGGGAACAGAATAATTTATTCTGTTCCCTTGCACTAAAATTACGTGGGATTAAATACCACAAATTAAATAATATTTATGTAATGTTTCTACATTGGTAGTATTTTTTTAAAAGTATTCTAACAAGCAAAATTTTAATAAAGATTCATTATTTAGAATATTTGATGTGGTAGTTTGAAAAGTTATAATTTTTAATAAAACTAGCTATCAGGGAACCTGTTTTACTTAATTTTATTTTTTCCCTAAATAAAGGCAAAATTTCAGTGCCTTTTTATGAGGAATGATATGAAATAAATTAGAGTGTTTTTCATCACTATGTTTATGCTTTTACAATTTTTTCATTATATATATAGTGTTTTCAACTTCTCAATAGATAAAATTTCAAAATTCCAAAGCAAGCGGGGGTCTGATCTAAAGAGGACACTACTGTTAGATATCGCAAATCAGATATATATATTTTCTTGATGATTTTACAATGTCTTCATTAACACTGTCAGTAATGAATAACAAACTGAGTTTGTGTAATAAATAACTTTAAGTATTGTGTTGGTCCAGTATTAGACTCCTTGTGATAATTTTATAAAGAATTTCAAATTGTCCAGATTACACGGATTGGTGATAAGCGTTGGTCACGAACCGGGCTTCCGCGGGGGATATTCTAATAAATATCTTACAAATGGTAGGAATCCGAATATTCGGGCAATATCGAAATAGTTATATTTACTGCGTATAGTAGAAAAAGAATGTTAAATATTAAAAGTTTTATCCAATTAAAATTAAATATAAAGATAATATATATTATTGTTTCAAAATTAATTTTCTTCAAATGTGATTTTTTCTATCATTCGTCGACGTTTCGGCTTACATTAATAGCCATCTTCAGTCTGTCATGGAGGCAATAAGGGAGTTGTCAAGATGAAGGAATCTTCACTTTCAACTGAGCGTCCTACCAATTTTTTTAATTTTAAAAAGGGTTAAAAACTTTAACTTACATATAATAAGTCATTATAATTTGACAGGAAACGGCCATTTCACAGGCAAAAAATATATATATTTTTTTAAAAACAAAAACATAATTATATTCATACATTCAACTATATGCACCCATGCAACCAGAACTAATTTTTCTTGAGGAGGCATTTGTGTTGAAATGCCTTCTGAAACACTGACTTTTTCTGATTTGTCTATGACTATGTCTAAATTTTCTTTGTCGAATTCTAATGTTCAATCAGCAATGGGCTAACATAAAAATTGAATCAGTTGAATGAGTTCAGAAAATTCAAAGGGGGGGGGGGGGAAANAAAATTCACCACACCTAACTATCATGATGGCGAGAGGGGAGAGGTTTGAAAACTTGTGAGAAATTTTCCCACCCTAACCCGGGTAAGAGGCGGTAAGTACAAAGGGAGAGCGGCCTGCATCAAACGGGGCAATACCAGGAAAAGAGGAAGGAATTATTGCGGATAGGTAGCTTAAGGAACAAGGGGATAAGTAAGACAGGTTTGTTTTGAAGGAGGGCTCTTGGTTTTCCAAAATGTTCAAAATGTTTGAATAAGTTAAAGAAATTTGTTCTATGTCTGTTCTGTCGTTAACTGGATTGTTCTGTAAGGTTATGTGAACGGTTACAGACAATAGGCGTTTGTGTTTATAAGGTTTAGTGGAAAGAATGGTAATGTTCTCATAGTCAAATGTGTGTCTTTCATGTATTTTGTGAGGGCAGTTTTTATTAGTTTTTTGTTGATGCCATTTTTGTGATTGTCAATATATGATACAGGTGACACGACATCCCTCTCGCCTTTATGATAGGTGTGGTGAATTTTTCTATACATTTGTTATTGTTTTTCCACAGCATTTTATATCACATTACTTTCCGTTACGGAAATTCTATGTAATAATAATGTGAATAATTCAATTTCTATGTTTTTCTTATGAAATGTATTTCAAAAGCCCTGAAGATGGCTTACAATGTAAGCCGAAACTTCGGCAGATAATTTAAAAAATACACATTTTTTAAAATTGTATTTTTTTAAACCAACCTTATCCGAACCCCAACAAGAAACATCAACTAATTATGAATAAAGTATCGACTTTAATCACAATGAGTTAAAAAAAAAAATAATCAAAAGTCCATAAGCATCCTTTACCCTGCACATATATAGCTGCATTGACCTCCTTCTAATCGCTTCTCTCCTCCTTCGGGAACGAATTATCACTTCCTGCAGCGGGTAAGTTCAAAGACAAGACAAGGAGAGACACCACGCAGATAACAGGAGTTGAAGAGTGATCACCTACATCGCGGAGTGAATCATCTGTGGCATTTGGAGTATTTGCAGGAAAATGCCAACGAACCACTCTTATGCAGATCTTCCAATGACTAATTTTACTTACATAATCCCGAAAGGTAATATCTCATGCCAAATTTGAAAATAATATATATATATATATATATATATATATATATATATATATTATTTTCAAATTTGGCATGAGATATTACCTTTCGGGATTATGTAAGTAAAATTAGTCATTGGAAGATCTGCATAAGAGTGGTTCGTTGGCATTTTCCTGCAAATACTCCAAATGCCACAGATGATTCACTCCGCGATGTAGGTGATCACTCTTCAACTCCTGTTATCTGCGTGGTGTCTCTCCTTGTCTTGTCTTTGAACTTACCCGCTGCAGGAAGTGATAATTCGTTCCCGAAGGAGGAGAGAAGCGATTAGAAGGAGGTCAATGCAGCTATATATGTGCAGGGTAAAGGATGCTTATGGACTTTTGATTATTTTTTTTTTTAACTCATTGTGATTAAAGTCGATACTTTATTCATAATTAGTTGATGTTTCTTGTTGGGGTTCGGATAAGGTTGGTTTAAAAAAATACAATTTTAAAAAATGTGTATTTTTTAAATTATCTGCCGAAGTTTCGGCTTACATTGTAAGCCATCTTCAGGGCTTTTGAAATACATTTCATAAGAAAAACATAGAAATTGAATTATTCACATTATTATTACATAGAATTTCCGTAACGGAAAGTAATGTGATATAAAATGCTGTGGAAAAACAATAACAAATGTATAGAAAAATTCACCACACCTATCATAAAGGCGAGAGGGATGTCGTGTCACCTGTATCATATATTGACAATCACAAAAATGGCATCAACAAAAAACTAATAAAAACTGCCCTCACAAAATACATGAAAGACACACATTTGACTATGAGAACATTACCATTCTTTCCACTAAACCTTATAAACACAAACGCCTATTGTCTGTAACCGTTCACATAACCTTACAGAACAATCCAGTTAACGACAGAACAGACATAGAACAAATTTCTTTAACTTATTCAAACATTTTGAACATTTTGGAAAACCAAGAGCCCTCCTTCAAAACAAACCTGTCTTACTTATCCCCTTGTTCCTTAAGCTACCTATCCGCAATAATTCCTTCCTCTTTTCCTGGTATTGCCCCGTTTGATGCAGGCCGCTCTCCCTTTGTACTTACCGCCTCTTACCCGGGTTAGGGTGGGAAAATTTCTCACAAGTTTTCAAACCTCTCCCCTCTCGCCTTCATGATAGTTAGGTGTGGTGAATTTTTTACTCATTTGTTATTGTTTTTCCACAGCATTTGACATCATATTACTTTTATTTATGGCAATTTTATGTAATAATAAGGTAAATTATTTAATTTAATTTTTCTTATTTCATTATATTTCAACAGCCCTGAAGATGGCTTACAATGTAAGCCGAAACCTAGTCAGATATTTAAAAAATTAGTTATTTACTCTTATTTGTTATATAACTTTATTATGTTATATAATCAGGTAAGGGTAGTCTGCTTGTTTTACTCAGCTCTTCTTGACAGACCCGTTATTCCCCTTACAAATTCAAGCCTCCATCATTCTATCCTGTACTCTCCTACGTCCTCCTTCCCGGTTCTTCTTTTGACCGTTTTCAACAAGTTTCCAGATCCCATTTCCCTGTGTTTCCTTCCTGAAATTTCCTCTTGCAGAGTTCCTCTCCCACTCTTCCTTCTTGAGTCCTGCTTTTTCTTATCTTCTCCTTCCCAAGATATTTAGTAACCTCTTTGGAACCCTTATTACCCGCTCTTATTCTGCATTCACAGATGTCCAATAATAGCTGCGTCCTCCTCTTCATTACGTCTGGTATATTTTCAAGGTCGCCATGTTCCCGCAACAGTTAGGAACATTGTGGGACGGGTATTTCGCCTGTAATTAGTTTTTATTATACTTGACAGTTATGTAATGATATGGCAGTTAAAATTGTGCTTATTTTTTAAATTTTATCGTAAAAAAAAGTTCATTTAAAATGTTTGATATAAATAGTGATTTGATCCATAGATTTTTATATATTTTTTTTGTATAATTGTATAATAACATACAGAAATAGGTGCTCGAAAAGTCCAGTATTTATTTAAAAATAACAAATACCTTCACTAAAATGTAATTAAAAAAAAATAAGCTAATCGAGGACAATATGGGGAATCTTTAAATATTATATTATGAATAAGAACAGTTGGTAACTTATTTAACTAATTTTTTTTCCCGAACGAAATAAAAAAAAAAAAAAAAAACATGGCAAACATGAGTCATGCGCTAGCTATTAAATGGTACAGATTGGCAGAGGGGGGGGGGGGGGGAAGAAAAAGTTGGACGCCATTAGGAATTGAATCTGTGACTCAGGCGGAGATGAATACAGCTTCCATGAGTCATGTAAACTTAGTATCGGCTGGAGTGGTTGCTCACCTGTCCGACAAAGTATAGTTTGACAGATGTCCATTTGTTCCGAGGAAGAAATTCATTTCAAGCTTTTCAACTAATGTTTATGTCATAAAATGTGGGCTATCTAAAGGTGTCCTCCCTATTCTAAACACCCGAGTCAGGACCGAGCCCGCAGTGCTAGGATAAAGAGATACAAACGGATCTCCCCTCGGCTAAACCGGCGCCCCTACCTAAATTTTAAACACAGCTCATTTGAGCTTATTTTTAGTTATTTATTTATTTTATTAATTTTTTTTATGATGGGCAGAGGCAGAGAAAGTCATTCCTAAAATTACCTGATGTTATTAGTTTTCTAAAATTCAATTTAAATATTTCAATAATATTTAAATTGAATTTTAGAAATTTTAGAACTGGTGATAATGATATTCTTATTTGAATGATAAGGTGTTTTTTTTTAAATAAATGTAATAACCACCCAATCATTCTTTTTTTTATATGTTGAACTTAGTTTCGGTGCTAAGCAAAATGAAAGTTGAATAAATCATATTTCTCTTAAATTTTCTTCATCGCCGTAAAATTTCGGTTTATTATACGCATCTTCTGGATCTTGAATGCTTGTGAGATGACGTCTACGTATGTTGTCACCTACTTGTTCAAGACAAAGTAGGAGTGCTCGTTCGGATGCATCGAAAAGATTTCCTGCTTGCACCCCTGAACCTGAAGATGTTACAGTACCACTGAAACCGTGCGAGAACGTTGAGTGCGTGTTCCTTATCACTGACGAATCCCATAAATCACTGATTACTTTAGGCAAGTGGATTTAAGCAATATTTTACTGATTCTCAAAAATAGCTATAGTATTTTACGCTAAAAATAAAAACAAGTATTTAGGTTAAACTTGCTCTACCAAGGACAAATCAAGTTTCCCTTAACGTAAAACAGGTTTTATTTCATTTGAATTTCATTTATTATTATTCTTGTATAATTAAGAAAGATTAATATTTATTCCAGTTATAAACATTGTATTGAAAAATAAACTCTTTCACAATAAAATCCCAGGAATAGGACTTTCTTAATCTAAGAAGACATTCCATATTTTATTAAAGAAGTATATTAATAAGAATAAAAGATAAGAATCAATTAACAAGCCAGAGAGAACAATGAGCGAAAATATATACCCTCTAAAGTTTGCTCTATACTGACTAGGAGACTAGAGAGGGGGAAACCCATGGTAGCTATATTCCTAAAGTTTTTTCTTAATAAGCGTAAAAATGTTTTACGTAAAAATATGTGTTAAAACATAAACGTTATAAAATTAAATTTTACACCAATTGTGTTCTGTACATTTTTTTCTCAACTCAAATAACAACGAAAATAATGCAATTATAAATTTTGGTCTCCCACTAAAGCCCTGTACACTTTCCCTCATCTAATTTTATACTCATCAGTAATATATACCTTTAAAAACTCTCGGAATTACATTCATAAGTTTTTTTAATAAAATTTTATTATTTTTAATATAAATGTTACAAAATTACATCTAACAACTATTTTGTCCTAAACATGTTTTAGGTAACGCTTAAATTAACGAAGATTTTAAGATNAAAAGAATAGATAAAAAGAGCATTATAAGCAATAGAAGAAACTCAAAGAATCGTCCTAGAAGGTTTCGACCATTTTTGAAGGATATATATATATGTATATAGTAATCAAGAACTGGTGGGATAGAGAGTAAAGTGCAGACACAAAAAGAAAAATCACAAGGAGTAAAATTTTCGGGGAGATTTATCGCCCTTCGTCTATGAGGAGTGAAGAGACACTCAAAGAAGAGTCTCATAGTTTTTATTTATGAAATGCACTAAGTTTCTTTTCAATGTAAAAATATTTTTTTTTTTATTTCACCAAGTCAGCAGTGACTTATTGTTTCACGAATAAGAGAGGGGGTACAAAGCTAAGGCATAATATGTGGTTTTCTAAGCACCAAATTAACTCCAATACATATTTGTACATGAAATACTTTAGTAAATATTGTTATCGTTGTGGTAGTTAGTCCCACATAAATTTTAAACAATTAAATGCAAGGGAATAGAATTCAAAAAATCTAACTGTCTCAGCCCACGGCTCAAACCTGGATCTCCTGCTATCTGGGCAAGCGCGTTAGCCACTTCTGGCCAACCAATCCAGGTTCAAGCCTAGCTGAGACAGTTAGATTTTTTGTATTCTATTCTCTTACATTTATTGTTTGAAATACTTCAGGTCTTAAACAACCAAAATTGACATTAGCTGTGGTCGTTTACCCGGACCCTAAATTTTTGAATACAAGCCTCAATTAGTCTTGTTTTTCTGAACGATAACTTTTCGAATGCCATAAGGAATAGCTGATTTTGTTATTAATTAATTAACCGACGAGAGTAGGGATTTCCTTGATGGAGGAGTTTTCCGGATTAACTACGATACCGAGGAATTCGCCTAGAACTTGCGCGACTCAGTTCAACTTCCGTTAGACTCCAGGTTTTGATTCGTTAGAGGAACACTCCTTGATTCACGACTTTGGAATGGGGTACGCCACACGAAAGGATTGCTGTAATATACGCCTCCAGATGTACTTCCGATGGAAGACATCACACGGGACGTCGTTCACCAGCTCGAGGCGCCACCAACATGTGATTTCTTTCTTCTGCAGATACCGCTTATCTACAGTTGAGGATCCCCCGACACTATACCTAAGGGAAATCCCGCGTCGAGTCATGACACACTATGACAAACCTCGAATTTTTTTTTTTTTTTTAACCTCCCATGGATCCATTTTGAGTTTTGCAGGGAGTTTATATCTACATGTGTTGTATTCACCTATTACAGACTTAGTATTGGAGAGTATTTTGTTTATCGATAGGCTTGTCCAGTGTGGGCTTCGAACCAACAGCGCCAGACTTGCTAGTCCCAGACGAATCCCTTAAGCTAGGCTAGTGCCTCATCACATCATCAGTGCCTCTGTTTAAAACGAAAATCAAGTAAATTGGAAATATATATTAAATCAAATATATGGAAAATAAATAAAAATACGTACACTAAAATCGGAGTAAAAAAATTGCCACTAGAGCTTCAAGTCATACATAGTCAGATACATTAATGAATTGTGTTAAATATCATATCAGTAGTTTAGGTTTGAGAAATTCTAAAACTAATTATTACAAATCTAAGACATCAGTTAAAATCATCAAGATGTAAACATAAACTAAATAAATTTTATAAGTAAAAGAATATTTGCATTAGAACTCCCTTGTAAAATGATCCTATACTAATTTAATATATATTTATTCTACAAATAAAGTAATTCATTGCTCTAGAACAGTTTCATTACTCTAAACTAAATATTGCTCTCGATACATTTTGTATTTGACATTTCAGGTAATCCCAACTCCTATTCGACAGATTTTCACAATAACTAACTCCACATTTCTTTCTGGATTTAAATATATTTCTAATTTCATAATAAAAACAACTGATTGTGATCGATAGAGCTTTATATTAAAATGTAAGATTCAGCTAAACCCACAATTGTTTAATTACAGTGGGTAGCTTATAAATGATTTTTTTTTTTTATAAAATTAAGAATATGTGAAAAAATTAATTGATCATACCCTGTTTTTGTCTGGATAATTTGTGGACTGTATTTTCTCTAATTATGGTTTTAAAGAACAACTAGCTCTTTTAGATACAATCAATAATCTAATTTTTTTTCCAAATAGATTTTAACATATTATTTTTCAAATAACTTAATAATAAAATTTAAAAAAATTATAAATGTTCGCACCGCAAATACCCCCATTTTTATTCATCCGATTTCGCCCTGAAAAAGAATCAATCTTTCATTTTACATTTAAGCAAATTTCATTAATGAGAACTGAAAACCTGTGGCCAACTCTCACCACTGATTGTTCAATTTCGTTGAATTACACATAAATTATTTAGTTATATCAATAAACGAATCTGTTTTGAGTTTTATTACTCTAAATATTTATATTACACCCGCAAAAGTTTAAAAAAAAGTTTTTTCCACTAGCTCTTGACACATCAGGGTTACCAGGTTATCTCTTTTATTCGTTAAAATTCGCTCAATAACAAAATCAGGTTGTCGTTTTTCATTTAAAAGTTGAATGCCAAATGGAGAGTTTTGACAGTGGAGATTATTCAGTAGAGAATTTATTGTAATTCGGTCAAGGTTAATTAAAAAGTGTATTTTTTATTATATGCTGACGTTTCGGCTAACATTGTAAGCCATCTTCAGGAATATCATGAAAGCGAGAAGGGACGTGTAGTCACCTGGATCAAATGTTCATGACTACTAGAATCCCAGGGAGTTTTCTTGCTTTCTAAGCGGAAAAAATGATCCGTTCAGAGTGTAATGTATTTTTTTCTGGGTTAAGCTTGATCTCCTTGCGTAACTTTAGACACAAGATGTTCAATCTTTAGTGGGAGGAAGCTGGTGGAGGTCTGTACTAAATGACACCGAGAAATTCTTGCAGGGTAGTAGATAGGCGCAGAGGATTTTTCTGATAACATCTTAGCTCTTATCAAATTGTCGTATCTCCCATACTTCACTTTTAATGGCAGAACTATGTCCTTTTGTGTCCTCCAGGTAGCGCTTTGCCTGACTTGTGCATTAAAGAAGCAGGTCTCTCCCCAGCTGGGATCCGTGGAAATGGGATGAAACCCAGGGACCAGGAGGCACAGGTGAGCGGCTGGGATAGCCGGGGGGTCTAGCGGAGAGAGGGCCAGAACTGGCCTCACCACACCTATATCCAGGCCGCCACGCCCCTGCACTTTCGAGAAGGCCCCTGCCCGCTTTGATTCCATGCCTCTTATCGTGTGCTGATAGCACTCCCATACAGTGCGATTATGGAACTCTCCTATCATTCAAGTCCCGGAACATTAATTCCATCTCTCACCCTTAAAAAAAGACTATCATCTATGTACGGACTATGATGATCGGTCCATTCGCGATAACATACTCTTTGTTGGAACAAACCTAAGCACATGTCTTCCTTAAAAATAATTTCCTAAAGAATTATTAAATTTCTTCCATTAAATTTATTATTTTGAACACTTTATATACAAATATAACACGGAAACTTGTCCAGGAAAGATTGGTTTTCACGTACCGGTCTAGCCCATCGCAATTCATATAGCAATGAAGATATTAAGATTGTTATACGCCTTTACGTCTCTTACCCCCACCCTCTTATCCGAATTCAACCTTAAATTAAGTCTTTCGAGAATTTACAGCGAAGAGAAAGCGAAAAAGCCCAAGAGGATTGTGCAATGATGAAGGATTTCTTATGATTGGTTCCTTTTATGATGGATCTGCTGAAAAATAATACAATTAAATAATTTTATGAAAATATTGTCTTTTTCCCAGTATAAATGGCTTTATTTCTTTGAGAGAGATTTGTTGATAACTGCCAAGATCTTTACTCTATAATTTATTACTATTTATTACATTTCTCAAGGAATTTATTTACATATTGTCCATATGTTTCCATATTTACCTAAATCATTTGGGGGAAGAGATATACAGTTAAAATATCTCTGTTATTATTAGCATTCTTGAAAAAAAAAAAAAAAATCATTAAAATATAGCAGGAGTAAAATGCAATTCCCTATCCTCTAATTTTATAATTTTCACGTTTGTAACTTTTACGTAAGGTACATAATGAGAAAGGTATTGAGGAAATGAACTTTAAATGTATCCGAGGGGGTGAACTTTAACCCTGTTCTCCCCTCTCACAGACATCAATTTTATTTTTCGCAGTCCTTTTTTCCGTTTGGACTTATGATCTTATAAATCTGGCGGGTTCGAAGCCTGGGCAATATTTCATCGAGAGGTAAAAGCTTGCCCGGTGCCATGGGTGTTCTCAACATATCTAGTGCGTATCCAGTATTATACTTTACTGAGTATTCATCAAACTGATTTCTATATGAAAGCCAGACCATTGTCGTGTTTCCATCTTGCCAATAGATCTCATAACACCCAAAAGTCGATTTCGGTAGCCGAGTGATTACGGTCTTATCAGTTTCTAAATACAAAACCAAAGAAGAATATTACTGTTTCTTAGAGCCCCTTACCCTCCAAAGCGATGGAGTCACCATGAAAATAGAGAGAACTAAAAATCAAAATTTTCATCGATAAGTTGGTCGTATTGGAACATATCCCAAGTAGTTAGGTGTAACAGTTCAGCTCATAGGAGCATAAGGGCATATCTCCCTCAGGGTTAATGGATTACATTGGATTATGATCATATTAAATTATGCCCAGCGTAAAAAATCGAAATCGGAAATTCTTTAAACTTGATTCCATTTCCTTGAAATTTACTTACGGCTTTTGACTTATATTATTCGTTTATTAAAAAAAAAA
>KZ807307.1:218916-243542 GCA_000696205.2 Oncopeltus fasciatus | reverse complement strand
ATATTTTTTTATTATTTTTTAAATATTCAAAATATTGTAATCGATCAAGAAAATAAAAATTATCGTCCTCACTTGTATCGCCCTTCCGCCCCAAAATGATGTTCTGCTTTTCAGAAATTTAAAATTCAAAAAATTTTATAAATTGAGGTTTTTCGCCAGTTCCAGCCGCGGTCACTGCTCTTTAAAATCCGAGCTCCACTTGACTGCTGGCGGTGACAGATTGTGAGAAGCAGGGCAGCGAGCCCTCCCCTAGCACGCACAGGACGGACCTCCAGCCAAGGAAGTCTCCAATCGGAGATTTCCGTTCTGATCTATTAGACGAGCCGTATGAATGTGACGTCATAGCCCTGAGACCCTGCTGTCTGACATCGTATCCTTGAAAATCCTGGCTATCGTGGGTGGTCCTCCGGATCTACTCCAGTTCCTCTAGATTCATGTACTGCAATTTTGACTCGTGAAGATATTCAAGTAAAAAAATCCTTATTGTATAAATGATTTTTTTATAAAAAAAAAAAAAAAAAAACACTAAAATAGTGAATACTGCCTTAATTTCCGGCTCTCAGGGAAGAAGGTTTTCGGCAGACGAAGATTCATTCAAAGAAAATTCCATGGGGTAGAGACGAATCCCGAACGTTTGGATTATTATAATTGTAAGGACTTTCACCGCGTTTTCGATGACTTCTTCGATGACCCAGACGAAGAATCAAGACCAGGAATACCCTGAGGAGGTTCGAGTCTGCACCCGTGTTTAACGAGCTAAAATAAACAGTTCGAGTTAGTAACTAGTTGTTTACAAAAAAAAAAAAAAAAAAATTCTTCTTGTCAAGTCTTACAGCTCAGTCTGAAAAAGTGTAGAAGACAAAGGGCCAAAGAGCTTACAATACAATTCCACTCAATGACTCCCGGTCCAAGACTCTGGTCTTCTGACGTTGCAAATCAAAAAGTTTCATATAAATAAAAATACATATTTCCGTACATAATAATACATACATAGCTTTGCAGGACCGTTAAACTGAATATGACATTTTTCACATGTCTCTCAACATTGAAATTAATTGTATATATCTGTCTGAGAATAAGTATGTGAAATTTTAAAAGTGTTTTTTTTTTAAATGTATTTATTCTTATATATTTTTTGATAAGATCTTCAAAAAAATAATTGGAGTGGGGGCCTGAGAGGTAAATGAAATTGAGAAATCCCTTAAACTCTTCGTTATAATATATTTTAATATTTTGTTCTATTACAATAAAAAAAAAAAAAAATGAAGGATGATATTTAGAGGTGTAGAGGCTAAGAGGATTTCGAGTTAACCCTCGTTTGTATGAAGGAAACCACATTTGGTATTCTATGTTCTTCAAGTAGGAGAACAAAAAGTCTTTTCGCGCAGCTGGCGTAATACTCAGTTCAGTAGAATGCAAATCAAAACAGATTAGTTTAATAATAAAAGATGTATTTTCTAACTGTGCAGGATCAAATGGCATGGACAAATGAAATACATATATTTATCAACTGCAAAACTGTATAATTCTCTTAGTTTACCGCAGCAACAGCGCATGGACTTCTTACTTTTCTTCTTTTTTTTTTTTAAAGTGCAATATAAAGGAATGAAAATGTTATTTTTCTAGTATAAACATGTGTAATATACAGGGTTGGGAGTGGTGTCATCGGTCACCTTCTCTCCTCATGGGATTGACTTTAATATCATTTTTAATTTCCTTGTAATCAAATTACAAAATATTTTTATTTAACAAAATGTAATAAATAAATAAAAGTTTATAAAAAAACCAAAAAAAAAGTTACTTATTTTTCAGGACTTAATCACAAAAGTAATTTGTTTTGACTATACTATGTACAAATAAGAAATATGATACTAGAAAATATTATATTCATAGCTTGCTGAATAATTTCTTAGACCACTGTTTAAGATAAATGTTGACAAAGAAATTCATCCCTGCGTCTGTCAAAAGTGCTGTGTTTCTTTTGTGGGTAGATTCGGAATTTATTTCAATTTGAAATAAAAACCAGAAGAAAAAAAAATCAATTGAACTGAAGTAGGTAGCTCGGCCAATTTTTCTAAATTAATTCTCGATACATCAGGGATAGGAAAGAGGTCTTAAACTATTTTACCATCTAGTTCACAGTAGTGGTATCACTTTTTTCATTTACGTTTTATTTTATTTACGAACGGTATCATTTTTTCTTGAGAACTTTAAGATGATGGAATCGTATAATGAATTGGAGGGTAAATTGCTTTGTTTTCTAGGACTTGTTAATATCTTTCTTGTCATTCCATAAAATGGCGACAAAATGGATTTTGACAGTTTTAGAATAAATGGGAGAATTCATTGTAGTGATGTATTTGCGTTAAGCTGATGGGTGATACTGAGCTTTTCTTCTTTTTTAAAAATTATTTTCTTAATTGGTTTGACATTTACAGGACCACAGGGTCTTGCTTTGTTCTGCTTATGCTAAGATATCTATATATGCATATTGTCGGGACTTAAGTTCCATATGAAGCGCCATGAATCTACTAATTCGTCTACATCCATTGGTTCAGGTCATTTGATCTTAAGACCCTGTGAGAAGGCAATACTAGCAGATATTAATATTTACTACTACAGTTAAAAATGATAAAGCTTAGAAATATTTTTGAATTATAATAATTTTTGNTATATATATATATATATATATATATATATGTCTTTTAATAGATATTTATACAGACATTTTTTATGGATTTTAATGACATTTTATAGATTTATGTGACTTAAAATGGTTTTTATCTGTGAGCATACACAGGTGAATTTGTCAAAATCAATTTTGTGTCTGGCAGCATTGAATTAGAGAAGTAGTGAATTTAACATTTAATGTGAGAAGTAGTGAATTTCATTGGGTTTTTTTTTTTAAATGTTATTCTAATGGTTATAACTATTTGTAATGGGGTTTTCGGACCGGAAAACAGTTATCACAGAAGCGTAATGAGCGTAAAAAGTAAAACCACTACAACTGCCTCTAGAAAGGCAGAAAGGAAGGGAGGGGAAGCCATTGTAGTTATTCTGAAAATAATAAATTTTATTATTATTAAATTGTATTCCTTATTAATAAATTTTAGTTCAAGGGAACAGAATAAAAAATCCAACGTCCCAGCCAGGACTCGAACCTGGATCTCTTGCTATCCGGGCCGGTGCATTTACCACTTATGCTACCGAGTCAAGTTATTAAAGCTTAATAGGTATGAGTCATATCATACCGGCAGTTATATCGTATCGGCCCGTAAAGTAGGCGATCCAGGTTCGAGTCCTTGCCGGGACAGTTAAATTTTTTTATTCTATTCCCTCTCATTAATTGTTATTTGTAAAGTTATTTGGGTTGGCTCAATGATGCGACTTCCGGAAATTTCAACAGATCATCATTCCTACATTACTGAATAGAAATCTGTTGCCCCTCACATTCCCCGGGGTGAAGGTGAAAGAGAGCAGTAGAATTATCGTTCGCGAACTTACTCCTCAGCAATCAGCAAAGAGGTTAGAAATTTGTGAAATCCCCCCTACTGGTACAAGATTTTACCGTAAGATAGACGCCTCTGATGAAAAGTGGGTTGTTCATGAGTACTGTGGAGCTTTGTGAATATTTATCATTTATTTCACCCACCTTTGATTTAAAACCTCTACCAGCCAGCAATTATATAGAAGTAAAATAATATTAAATATAGGAAATTTGCTTAGATTACACTGCTCCTACGTGAGGTTTTTTATTTAACTTATTATGAAAAAATTACATAGAGTAATACATTTCTGTGGGGAATTATCGCCCTTCGTCAGTGTGGAGTGGAGGTCAGAGTCCATATGATCTCTCTTCACTTATCACTCTATGTAATTCTTTCTTTTTGTGTGTTCACTACACTCTTTCTTCCCTTATTATTATTATAATTTATGGGAATGGTTTTTAGTGTATTTTCGTTTAGTGATCGGTGTAAGGTTGGCCGTTGTCTTCATTGCGAAGCCTGGTCCGCGACCCCAGGTCCCTCGTGGCGTCAGCTATGAAAGAATTTCTCTCTACTCTCTCTCCAGGACAGTGGTCGCACTATCCTCCATGTCTGATTGATAGCAGTCGACGGCTGGCGTCAACCAGTCCCTACCTCTTCTGCGGCATCCTCTGCTCGCGGCATCCTACCGAGCCAGAACGCCTCTGTTCCCTGACGCTGGAGAAATTAGTCAGGGTTTCGGCCAGGATCAGAAAAAAAGATAAAATAATCCAAAATGTTTTGGGTAATTAATTTGGACTGAAATATTGGCAGATAATTTAAAAAATACACATTTTTTTAAATTTGTATTTTTTTGGGTGGGATCTACCTTGACGGAACCCCAACAAAAAAAAATTATTTTATTTAGAATGTGATTATATTTTTCCGCTTTTTATGTTTTCAGTCTTATTGGGGCATCCTCAGGAGATTTTTGCAATTGATATTTCCACTTTGGTTTAAGCTCTACTTACGACTAGCAGCTTAACTCAATTTAGAGTAAGACCCTATGGAGCAACATAAATGGTTTTGAGCTCCTGAGGATGGCACATTCATGAAAACGCTGGAAATAAAAATATAATTTGGATTTTACCATAATTCGGAACCCAAATACTGGCATTACCACAATGAGTCCCTTTGAGGACTTTGGTCTTAGTCATGAGGTACATCTCTTGGATCTCTTGGAATCTTAAAATAATATCTCTTAAAGATATAACTTTCTTGAAATGATCTTTGTGAAATATGATTACACATATGTACTTTCAGTAACATAATGAATGCGCTTAAATTATCTTAAAATAAGTATTCTGAGTAAAGAACTATCTTTCTATAAGCGCCATCGTTAAAACGCCTAGGTGGGAGTTTCGCAATGCCGGCGTTAGTTTAAAGCCTCATTGAAGAGTCAATATGGAGGTCACAGACAACCCCGCCCTCCAGGAAGAAGTCACGGCTCAGGTGATACTAAAGCGCTATCTGCAAATTGAATCTCAGCTGTCACGTCATCAGCAGCGAGGTCGGAGGACCCTCCCATTCGCGTACTCTTAACTCTTTGGTGCGCACTCTTCGATGTCAGGGCATCTTTACACTTCCCATTCCCCATTGTAACAGAGTTTCCTAGTTATCTAGGGGGGATCATTTTGTTATCCTGAAGAAAACTAAGCTAATTTTAATAGTTCATATGAGAAGAAAACACAACAGAAATTGATTTCGGAAATATGTAGTTACAACAAATTAAATATTATTGCCCATTATTTGTTCAGTTCTATTTTGTAGTTTGTCTTTGTATATTCAACTTAAACAATATCCGATGAAAGTTTATTTTTATTTCAAATTAAGTTACCTTGTTAGAAGAATCTACCAATGACGATTGTACCACGATAAATCTCCCTGCTTGGTTAGTACAGAAGATCATATGTAATAAACATGGCTAATACTGTAACGAAAAGTCAAAATTAACCCCCCCCCCCCAAAAAAAAAAAAAAAAAAAAAAAAAACCCAGATTTTCTGGGATTGCTTGATATTGAAGAAATTAGTGGGGAGAAATATTGCAAATTAAAATGAAATAAAGATGAAGAAAAGAAGATCTAATTCTGATGGATGATATTGTTTTCGTTGTAGTATTTAATCGCACCTAAATTTTTAAACAGTTAAATGTAAGGGAATAGAATAAAAAATCTATCTGTTCCAGCCAAGACTCGAACCTGGATCTCCTGCTTTCCGGGCCGGTATATTTTCATATGGTATGTTATACCGCAGGGACGAGCCAGATAACTCATTGTATTCCCAACATACTAGCGAGAGCCTAACCTACGAGTAAGAAGAATTCATCGTCTTATGCTCGAAGGAGCTGACATTGTCTAGCTATTTATCGACTCGTTATTTACTTTTTATTTTTTAAATAAATATTAATTTTATTTGTGGGTTTTAATCCCACGTAAATATTAAACAATTAATGCAAGGGAATAGAATAAAAAATCTATCTGTCCCAGCCAAGACTCGAGCCTGTTGTTGCCAAAAGTTATATGGTTCGGCCCTCTCCTTGAAAAGGTACACTTTTCGCAAAAATATAAGTTCGTGACGTAAAATATGATTTTCGGCTTCCAAAGAGTTCTGAAACTTTAAGGATAATCGATTCGTCTGTTGAAAATCAACATTCATTCCAGAAAGACAGTTGAAGAACTAAATCTGGATTTTTCGGACTCGAGAGATTTGAGAAACGCCAATAAAATAATCTCTAATAATCAGTAGAGAATTCGTTGGGGTTCGGTCAAGGTTGAACCAAAAAATAAAATTTTATAAATGTGTATTTTTTAATTATCTGCCGATGTTTCGGCTTACATTGTAAGCCATCTTCAGGGCTTTCACGAAGGCGAGAGGGGATTGTTATTGCCTGGATCAAATCTTCATGACTTAATGTCAAACCAGTCATGAACATTTGATCCATGTGGCAAGACGTCCCCTCTCGCCTTCATGATAGCCCTGAAGGTGGCTTACAATGTAAACCGGAACGTCGGCAGATAATCTTTAAAATTACACTTTTTTTTTTTAATTTGTATTTTTTTTGGATCTACCTTGACCGAACCCCAACTAAAATCGTATAATAATAATCTCTACGGTCAAAATACTCTCTATTTGAATGAGATTTATTGTTTTATATAATAATTTTAGAGAGAATAATTGTACTAAACGCAAAGTAGTTATGGGGATTCATTATTTTTATCAAAACAAAACTACAGAATGGATAACACAAGCAACCCTTTCAACCGGGGAAAAGTATGGAGTGGTTTTGTCGGCTTCAAGACTGGGTTAATCCTGAGATTAAAAAATGCCTACTAATGGGAGGATTTCCCTAGGTAGAGGAAGGAATTTCTTACTGCAAGAAGTAGTTAGCGGGGATTTGAGAGATTTAGCCATTCAGTAGTCTGGTCACTAGGTAGCTAGGGTCAGACCTTCCTTACCTGTCTGGTCGCGAGTCCTGGGAAGTGGAAAGGTGGCTGGCACCGAGGCAGACAGACGCTGGAGGGACTTATTCCTGAGGGGTGGTCTGCCCAGGAGGGTCGTCCTGCGATCTTTTGTAGGGCGGCCTTCCAAGGATGGTTATGGCAGTACGCCCGTATGACAGGTCATTGTCCCCGATGTACGTCCGTCACGCAGGGAATTTCTCAACTATAGCACTCTCCTAGAAATGGCAGAGTGAAGGTTGTCTCCAGGAATGGCTCAAACTGGGAAGCTTGTCGAGGGAAATCTAAGTCTGCTGAAATGTCACAATTGCAGCTCGCATTATGGACGAGACGTTACATTGAAATAAACTGACAAATCTAACATTATATTATAATTTTTCATAATTCAATTTGAAGTAAATATGTTGACAGTCGAGGAGGAGAGGTTAGTCAGAGATTCTGTCTTGGTAGATGAAGAATTACAAATTGAATTGTTAATAAAAAAGTTTTTTTCTTAGGGACAGGACGTTCCCTCTCGCATTCATGACAGCCCTGAAGATGGCTTAAAATGTAAACCGAAACTTTGGCAGAAATCTGGTGGAGAGAGAGAGAGAGAGAGAGAAAGAGTCGTGTTCAATATCATGATAGATAATCCTGGTAATAATCATAGTATGAAAGTATTTGATAAAATAATCTTCATAATGATAAACTGAATCACGATAGATAATAATCTTGATAAAACTTGACGGTCTACAAATTGACCCCCAATTTTGTTTTATTTTGGCAAATGGAGTGCTTACTTACTTTAGAGCAGGAGTCTCTCCCTATCACCCCTTTTGCCCTGATGAAGGCCAAAAACTTATGCCGAAAATTAAGCGAAAATAATTTAAAAAAATACTTTTTTTATTTACAAAAAGGTTTTTAATTTTTCAGCTCTAAAGACCGGATCCCTCCCTGACTAACCTCTCCTCATTTTCCATAATTCTTTCTAGCTTTACGGTTTTAACTGAGTCACATATACCATTCTGACCAAGCATTTCACCCATCGTTTTTTCAGTTTGTCCCAATGTAATTTTGAAAAATAAGGGTGTGGAAGCATCGTTCATATCAGTGCAAAATGTATCAATTCAAAATGCGGGTAAAAATTGAAATTAATATTTTTCTTGATTTTTCAAAATAAGCTCTTGAAATCGATCTTAATAATCAACCTCATCACCTCTCTTATAAATGCAAGCATTTTATACAATCTTTTATCATATGATGGAAATATATGGTGGTCAACCAGAGACAACAAGTTTCGCGAGATAAAATCTACTCCGAGGGTATGGTCCAGTTCCATGTAAACTGACCGTAAGAGAGAAGTGGTATTAGCCAGACTAAGAATAGGACACACAAGACTTTCTCATGGCTGTATAATGGCAAAGGATAACCCACCCATTTGTGAGGTCTGTGGACAACTTCTTACCATCAAACATATATTTACAGAGTACCTAAAATATAAAGAAACAAGGAAAAAATATAACTTAAATAGGACTCTAGACGAAATTCTTTTAGATGACGATAAAGTCATCGACTCTGTGATGATTTTTCTGAAAGAGGGCAGGCTATTAAATCTTATCTAGATGCATTTTCAGTATGCTTCTTTTCCATTCTCTCTCAATTTTTTTTTCTTATAAATTTCATAGTTTCCTAGTACAAAGAAATTACTATGCCTATCCACATAATAACTATTCGCATTAACAATACATTATACCTCACCATGACATATTACAAAGAAATTCTTCTTCTTGAAAATATCTTTCCGCTTTTAATAATATCTCCCTGGCTTTAGTGACCAGATTTATTTTATTTAATTTATTTAAAGAAGGTTAACCATTATAGAAGAATGTGAATTTACAGTAAGCTGACAGGTGGAATAAATGAATGCGAAAAAATGTGTGTTTTCCCAGTGTTTGTCTGGCGTTTTTCTCAATGTACGGACATTAATTGAAAGATTTTTCCCTACTTGGCTTAGTATTATCATTTAAATATGCTTGAATATTTAAAATACATTATAAACTAATTAAATCATGTAAATTGAAGCGTTTCAAGCGAAGCCCGCGCGCGCGCATTCAAACATAAAGAAAATAAATATACTCAGATGATTTTAGTTGGGGTTCGGTCGAGGTAGATCCAAAAAAACACAAATAAAAAATGTATTTTTTTAATGAAGGATTATCTGCCAACGTTTCGGCTTACATTGTAAGCCATCTTCAGGGCTGTAGAAATACAATGTCATGAGAATACAGTAATATTTGAAATTAGTATAATAGAGAATTATAGTATAATGTGATATCAAGAGTATGAAAGTAGAAAACTGTGTAAGACAATTAAAAGTTTATGAAAACAATATTGAAAAAAGAACCAATTTGAAAAAAAACATGCAAACCAACAACTAATTGACAAGAAACAATTGAAATATCATTAAAGTAGTAATTTGCCACACCTACCTATCATGAAGATGAGAGAGGACGTCCTGTCCCTAAGTTCACATTTCCATGACTGAACATTATGAATTTGTTTTGAGTTATGAAAAAAGAAAGGGGAGTGGGGGTAGCAGGTACAAGGCAGGCGGAAGGTGTAAATGGAAAGCGGCCTGTTGCAAGAGAAGGGCAATAAAAGGACAAAGGAAAAAAAAGGAAAGGGTATTATTGGGAATAAGTGACTTTGGAACTGAGAAAAATGTTTTGACAGGTTTATTGAGACGGAGGGTTGTTGGTTTTTAAAATGTTAAAAATGTTAGAATAAGTTGAGGAAATTTGTTCTATGTCTGTTCTGTCGTTAACTGGATAGTGTAAGTTGATGTGAACGGTTTCAGACAAAAGACGTTTGTGTTGGTAGGGTTCAGTGGAAAGAATGGTTAAGCTGTCGAAGTCAAATGTGTGTGCTTCATGAAAAACATGTTTGGTGAGGGCAGTTTTTATTAGTTTATTCTTGATGTCATTTTTATGGTTATTAATTCTGCGGGAAATCGGGTTTTTTGTTTGTCCAATGTAAGAGCCTTGGCAATGTGGTGTGGAACAGGGAATTTTATAAACGACATTAGTTCTGTTAGGAAGGGGGATGGGGTCTTTGAGGATGGTGTAAATGGATTTTAACTTGTTATTCGAGGAAAAAGAAAGCTTGAGGTTAGGAAAAGTTTTTCTGAGGGATTTCTTAATATTTTCAGACAGTTTTGGAATATAAGGAAGAGAACGGAAAACAAGGTCGTTATTTTGGGGGAGGGGGATAGTTGGAGAAGAGGAAATAAAATATTCTTTAAAAAGTTTTTTAATGGTGTGGGTAGGGAAACCATTGGACAGGAGGATGTCAGTAACACGTTTTATATTTTTTCTGTGGAAAATAAATATCTCTCTCTTTGAAAATAAATATATTTTCGTTGTATGTGTACAAAATACTCTTAGCTTTCCTCATGAGTAGAAATGAATAATTGGTTAGTTTGGAAACTCTTCACATTATATCAACATAAAAAGTTAATGAAAATAAAAAACATTTTTAATAAATATTGTATTTGTTTTGGTATTTAATCTCACATTAATTTTATACATTAAATGTAAGGGAATAAAATAACCCGGATCTCCTGCTTACCTCCGGGATTCATTATATTCCCCGCACTAGTAAGATTTTTTAAAATTCTATTCCCCTGCATTCATTGTAAAAAAAAAAAAAAAATTAATTTTCGCCAATATTTCAGCCTAAATCGCAGGCCTTCATCAGGACAAATGGGGTGATGGGAGAAATGTTTATGTTCTAATGTAACTAAAAATCATTACTGAATGACTTGAGCAGACATAATATGTTTAGTAATATTAATTTAGTTGTGGTTTATTATCCCACGTAAATTTTAAACAATTAATGAGAGGGAATAGAATAAAAAATCTATCTCTCCCAGCCAGGATTCGAACCTAAATCTCCTGCTTTCCGGGCCGGTAAGCTTCCATCACACCAACGGGACGAGCTAGATAACTTATTAAATTCCCAACACTCTAGTGAATCATTAATTGTTTAAAATTTACGTAGGATAATACACCACAACTAAATTAATATTTATAAATGAAAATTAAAAAAGTAAATAAGGAGAGTCGATAAATACCTAGACAATGTCAGCTCCTTCGAGCATAAGACGATATATTCGTCTTTCTCGTAGGTTAGACTCTCGCTAGTGTGTTGGAAATTTAATAAGTTATCTAGCTCGCCCCGGTGGTGCAAATGGTAGCATACTGGCCCGAAAAGCAGGAGATCGAGGTTCGTGTAGGGACAGACAGATTTTTTATTATATTCCCTCGCATTAATATTATTATTTTTATTATTATATTATTTTAGTATGTTTCTTTTTCTTATGTTGGTATTATACCATTGTAATAAGCAGGCCAGAAAGGGGTGTTGTATGATATGATTGGCGGAATTTTATTATTTTCCGCAGGAGGTGGGGATATCGGCCGCGAATCTCAAGTAGGCCTACGTAATGCCGACAGCTTTCCATCGTCTCGAGATATACGATCCCTTAACTAACATCTCTTCTACATTTCTTTGGAAATAGAACTCACGCCTATTTCTATATTTGAGCTGTTTCCACTTTGACCTCCCACCTTATCTTGACTTTGGCTGGAGGCTGGAGTATCTCCTCAGATACTTTATGTCTTCATTTGGATAGACCCAGAAGAATTTTATTCGGAGATGAGAGATAATTCATTATTTCCGATGGAATACGATTTTCGGCCGTCAATCTCTCTGAATCATTTCACATTACTTAATGAGGCGTATAGCAGATTATACTGGTTCAAAGGTTTAAGAAACGTAGTTGCAACATTTCATAAACCTTGATTATTAACCTGTTGGTTAGGATAATAATACTGTTGGTTAGGATAATCAATACTGTTGGTTAGGACTGAAAGAGTCAAAGAAAAAATACTTATATGAAAAAATTGACAATAACTAATCTCTTTAATTCCGACATTTCGCATTGGGCTTCCATTACATCTTCAAGCCCTTCGTTGGAAGGCCACTTTAGGGCTAATGTTCGTGGCAGAAATTATGTGGAAAGTCTGACACACAAGTCGAAAAGTGGGCATTATAGAATTAATTTTTCTAGTATTTTATAAATCCTTTCTGACCGAAACTCAACCATTGAGTACTAATACACCATACCATTAATTATCTCCTTATCGTCCTGAAAAATTTAATCTTAAACAATCAATTTTTATGTTTAAAAATACTAAAATCATCATTTTTCAAAAGGAAAATTGTATTAAACAATTATTAACAGATAGTTTTTTATTTTCTATTCCCTCTCAATAATTGTTTGAAATTTTCGTGGGATAAAATACCACAACTAAATTAAATATTTATAAAGAAAAAATTAAATAAATTAAATGACGAGAGTCGACAAAATGTATGACAATGTCAGCTTCCTTGAGTACAAGACGAAGTTCTCGCCTTTCTCGTAGGGTAGATTCTCGCTAGGTAGAGGGAATTGAATAAGACAACTAACAAGTCCTGGTAGTATAACTGGAAAGTACACCGGCCCGGACAGCAGGAGATCCAGGTTCGATTCCTGGCTGGGACAGATAGTTTTTTATTTTCTATTCCCTCTCAATAATTGTTTGAAATTTTCGTGGGATAAAATACCACAACTAAATTAAATATTTATAAAGAAAAAATTAAATAAATTAAATGACGAGAGTCGACAAAATGTATGACAATGTCAGCTTCCTTGAGTACAAGACGAAGTTCTCGCCTTTCTCGTAGGGTAGATTCTCGCTAGGTAGAGGGAATTGAATAAGACAACTAACAAGTCCTGGTAGTATAACTGGAAAGTACACCGGCCCGGACAGCAGGAGATCCAGGTTCGATTCCTGGCTGGGACAGATAGTTTTTTATTTTCTATTCCCTCTCAATAATTGTTTGAAATTTTCGTGGGATAAAATACCACAACTAAATTAAATATTTATAAAGAAAAAATTAAATAAATTAAATGACGAGAGTCGACAAAATGTATGACAATGTCAGCTTCCTTGAGTACAAGACGAAGTTCTCGCCTTTCTCGTAGGGTAGATTCTCGCTAGGTAGAGGGAATTGAATAAGACAACTAACAAGTCCTGGTAGTATAACTGGAAAGTACACCGGCCCGGACAGCAGGAGATCCAGGTTCGATTCCTGGCTGGGACAGATAGTTTTTTATTTTCTATTCCCTCTCAATAATTGTTTGAAATTTTCGTGGGATAAAATACCACAACTAAATTAAATATTTATAAAGAAAATTGTATTCATTTTCAATTGAGGATTTCTGAATTGGTATCTTGGTTAAAGGAACACAGTAAAACTTATGTTTCTTGTTATGAATATCGACCTCAAGTTGTCTCAAAATAGATTTCTATTATGGCCTTTCTAGCATATACGATACTAGCTGTGCGAAAGCAATCCTTTGAAGCGGTCCTGAAATGAACTACAAAGAGGTCACGTTGATCAAGAAGACGTCATCGAATCAGTCTGGAACGAATATACCTCGTGCACCGTAACCAGACGAACGGTAGTGATCCCTCCGCCTGTGACAAAGGGTAATGACTGGTACAGAGAACGGCTCTCTCTGAATCGCTCTGGGAACCTTCTACTCCTTTGGACCGACCTGCTCCTGGAATTCGCGAGCAGGATTTAGGCTGGCTAAGCGAATCAGATAAGTGTAAGCCTGGAACGAATATATCTCGTGTACCGTAACCAAGCGAACGGTAGTGTGATCTCAGCTCGGAACAATGGGTAATGACTGGTACAGAGAACGGCTCTCTCTGAACCGTTCTTGGAACCTTCTGCCGTGCGATCTAGCTCCATTGGTCCGACCTGCTCCTGGAATTTGCGAGCAGGATTTAGGCTGGCTAAGCGAATCAGATAAGTGTAAGCCTGGAACTCCTTCGGATGAGACAATGAACCCAACATTCCAATCTCATTGTCCCATGCAGATTTTTTTGCAGACTTCCCGTGCCTTGAATCAATTTATTCACGTCAGTGCCCCGTACGTCTTTTGAAAAATTTCAACAGATCTTCACCTGTCCTATACTGAATAATCTATTTAAATAATTTATCTATCTAAATAGTGAAATGTATTTGAACTTCTTTTTCCAAACTAAGGATTGTTTAGGAAGAATAAAATTTAAAGTTTTAGTACCTTTATTATTATTAATCTTGCGTAAAAATTTATTCAACAAAATATGTGTAAAATTTAATTTTTTAAACGGTTACAAATTAGTTTTTAAATTCTTCAGCTACCAAGACCGAATTCCTGACTCTCCTCTTCTAATAAATCTCGACAAATTTACCTCCAATGTAATTGTAAAGCATTAATATTCTATACAAATTAAAAAAAAAGCTTATTAAGAAAGTATTTACTAATTTAATTTCTAGAGTTGAACGAGCCATCTTATTGAAAGAAATATAAGTATAAACTAAATGTTAAGCTTTCCATTGCAAATCCTTGAAATATTTCACTTTTGGCGGGAATTAGATGAGAGAAAGGGCGTTTAGATGGGAAACAAAGTTTATAATCGTAATTTCTTCTTTGTTATTAAAGTTACAAAAACTTTATGGGTAATAATATGTGTAAAATTTAATTATGTAACGTTTATGTTCTATAAAATTATACAAAAAAAAAAAAAAAAAAAAAAAGTTTATAAAGGAAGAAATTTAATAGGGAAGTAAAAATTCCCCACTCTTAACTTCTCGAGCAGTCCAGAGCATAATTTAGTGGTCATTTCTTTTACGCCCTCAATTCTCTGCCGCTTAAAATAAAAATATATTTTACCATTTATTTATGTTTATATCAATATTTTATAAGACAGCTGCTTAAATTACGCAGCTCCTGCGTGCGGGGCATACTCAAGCAGAATAACGATACATAAATAAATTATAAATTTATATATTATATACTTATATAATATTAAATATTATATACTTATAAAGTCGACCTTCCAAAGACCACCTAAAGGGTTAGTAGACAAAAGATTTACATATGATTTATTAAAACATTATTTAGTAGTAAATTCTTTAGTCTTTTACAGATATCAGGGAATCACACCTCACTATAACACTATATTAGTGGTATTATTCACACTGTGTATTATAGTATTAATTTTTAGGCCATGAACATGTGATCCAGTTTACAACACGTCCCCCCTCACCTTCATGATAGCCCTGAAGACGGCTTATAATTAAAAAAAAAAAAAAATTTTTAATTGTATTTTTTGGATCTACCTTGACCGAAGCCCAACAAACAGAACATCTACTAATAATCTATACTGTCAAAAAATCTCCATTTGCTAATATTAAATTTATGTGTTACATTGCTAAAAGTATCGGTATTATGTATGTGGGTGGTATTATTACGCTTTTGATGAAATAATTATATATTACTGATACTGATGTATAATATATAAATGACGTGAATGACATTATGTAATTAATACAACTTAGTACTTATCTAAGTTGTACGTACTTAGATATCTGAAATAAATATTTCATTTCACTGTGTGGACAAAATTTTTTTTCTTTCGTGTCTTTGCAATTACCCACTCTTCATGATTCATGTATCTCACACTCCTGTAATATTATACGCTCTTGCATTTTGAAATTTATAAAATAATGACACCAAATCGGTGAAATGCTTAGAGTGAGAAAAATCATCAGTATTTTCATTAATTTTAAAATACGAAAATATTTTTAGAATATATTATGCATAAAGAATAATAATGTTCTAACATTTTTATTCTACAACATTTGCACACAATAAGTGCATATTAAGGAAAATATTTTTGAATGTAGTTTGAACTGTTGGGCAGGTCCTCTTATTTTTTAAATACAAAAATCATTGTCAAAATTTGAAATATTTGTGCTTTTTATGGTGAACTGTTGAATTCATTAATTTTTGGTTGAAATCAATCTCCAAGGAGGATTGAGGAGGCAAGAAAGAACAAAATTTCTAATATTGATATCGTTCTTTTTACATGAATTACGAAAAAAATTATAAAATTAAATAAATGTAAGGTGTAAATTTTAATTTTCAAATTTTATGTTCATTAATATTATTTTTAGAAATGCTTAATATAAAATATATTATAGAATATAAATATATAGGTTAAGTACTATCCCCATTCTTTTTTCACAGCGAGTTACACTCATGGAGGGAGAAAATGAGAGTAAATGACGAATTTATCTTAGAAAGAGTAGAGATACTTTTAAAGATATAATTCTCATATTCTCCATCCCTATGAAACAAAGGAAATCTGCTTCTTCTAAACAAGTCATTTGTCATTGACAGTCATACTGAAAAATTTTAATTATTAATTTTATTAATTTTTCTATAAATTACATACTTTTTTTTTAGCGGACTAGTGGACCCGGCAAACCCCGTTATGCCAAAAAATATTAGTATTGTATTATCACACGATTTAAATAGAGCTTTTAACGCAATTTACGGCCTTCAAATAAAAATTCATGGAATACCTATCATAAAGTTTTTTTTACTGACAAATTTACATATGGTGTAGATATGGGCTCAATCAGAAAAGAAACACATGTATTTAAGGCAAATTGGAAATGGAAATTTGGTTTTGACACTCCCCTCCGCCCGCAGACCGAAAATAAAAAATCAGACTTCACTGTGTCACTCGCCTGAATATTCTGAGGGTTCCCCGGAAATTTCATCAAAACCGACCCAGCCGTTTTAAAGTGCATACTTTACATACATACACACATCCTATTCTATATATGTAGATTAGTTCTTGATGATATAGTAATTGCAGTTTTGCATAGAAGGAATATTCTCTCCGTCTGAAATCTCCTAAACCGAAATCCTTATTACTCCCTACCGTACTCCTGTGAAATCCTTACTGTATCCTACAGAATAGATTTCGGCAAAGTTTGATGATGTGCGGTTTCCACAGTTTGGTTCCTATCCGCGATGACCCTCCCAAAGAACGGCCGTGCCTCAGATCCCCCCTCTCTCCCCACAGTCACCCATCCTTGATCCTGAGGTCCTCAGTGAGACCCCCCCCCCCCACTGATATATGGCAGTATTTGGGCAGGAAAGGACGACGGAGGACCCACACACACACACTGATATACACATACAGATGGCGGTAGGGAGGGGGGGGGGACGTCCTTGGAATCTGGAATCTGGTCCGTGCATTCCACACTACGGCTCTGGTTGAACACCGGTAGCCGGGGGCCGGTTCTCCGGACTTACCCCTCCCCCCTTCCGAAATAAAACTGCTCATCCCACTTACATAATCACGTGGCCGTTTTAGAAAGGATTACCCCTGGGGAATTCGAATAACATTTTAAAATTTTCACTGTTCCCCAAAGGGCATTTCCTATCTGGCTATGTGGCATTTTCAATTATCCCTTCACCAGCAATTCTTGATTGAACTATTATTTTTTCTAATGAGCCCAATTCCTTATCAATTATTAATAAGTCTTACTTTCAGGAGCAGCGTAAATTAATCAAATTTAAATTTGCCCTCTTCATGAAGATGGACAACAGATAAAATGGCATTGGGAACAATAAATGTAAAAATTGGAGGTAGTTCTCTAAAGAGCATTATGAAGAGAGCTTAGTCAGGGATTCGTTCTTAGGAACTGAATCACCTCATTTACCCTGATGAAGGTCTGAAATTTAGGCAAAAACTTCTCGAAGAAATAAATAAATACATCTTTTTGGTTTACAAATCAGTTTTATCCCATAAAATCAGATTTATCCCACGAATCTCTGACTAACCTCTCCTCGTAAAAAATAATTTCTTAAAAACTGGAGAAGACAATTAGAGCAACGCAATTCTTAGAGCAATTATTTTTTCTTCTTTCTTTATTTTTTCTTTTTCTTTCCCAAGCCATATTGTTATAGATTATTAACTCACCAGCCTCGAGGAAATGTTATTCTTGTTTACGTTTTTATTTAATTATTACTATCTCTTTTATAAATAATTTTTGTTTTATTTATTATTAATAATGTATATTTTTTAAGCCAGAAAAGGCCTTATGTAAAATTCACCTATGTTATTTAAGGTGACTCTGTTATTCCCAGAATATAGTTAATTTTCTTTCTTTCTTTCTTTCGCGTGTAGAAGTTAAGACTGCCCAGAAAAAATAATTTGGGAGAGTGCTCAACCCTCGAATTTTAATTCTAAATTTTGCTCTTAATACGCCTTTTCACATAAATATTGTAGAACATTATTGTTTGTAGATTAAATTTTACTGAATAATTCTTATTTTTGGAAATAATTATATATAATAATTTAAGATATATTGTCAGTGAGAGTAAAAATTATCTGTACGAGGATTTAGGATTTAAACGATAGCCGGCGTAAATATATCTCCTATGTAATACAGTAATTACTTTATTCTGTAAGATCTATTGAATATCCAAAAGGTGAGTGCTTCATCTGAAAACAATAATAATAATAATTATGGAATGTAAACATTATTTGGCGATAAATGTCCGTTAAACAGGAACTGCGTTAACTTGGCAGATTACCCTGTTTCATTAAAAATGGGCATAAGGTAGAGTAATTTTTGAAATTTGTCTTACATACTAGAGGGGGTCTAGGAGTGCCTAGCCCGATGATTTTGGGAATATTTAGCCGTCGTAGTTGCATCCATTTTTATAAAAATGTCGCGGAACACATATTTCAGAAAGTTGCCTTTGGCCCCTACTATCTTCTAAAAAGTTTTTCGTAACTAAAATAAAAGTGTATTTAGAAAATCTGGAATGAATAATATCGGACACAATATGTATGAAAGTAAGTGTGGATGGTTTTAATGCATACATAAGGAATGGTCCCTTAATAGTCCCTGTATCCAGAAGTTACGATGCTGAGAACGCACAGTAAGTTCAAATAGAGTCTTGTACATGGTCAGTTGATTTTGTATTGTTAAGTTAAAATTTTGTGAAGTTTTACAAATCGTCTGTTGTTCCTTAGTTTATAGATAGGTTATAAGATTGATTTTGAATAGAGATGAAATCCAAGAGAACAAACTGTCGGTCGAAAGGAGAGGTGTGTTGATTTTTTCTCGTCTACATATAATCGACAGCGTTGGACCATAGGGGAAATTGAGTTGATATAATATTGTACATCGTCTTCAGAAGTGTTTGGATGCATTTGGCATAAGAGAATGTCTGTGGCATCAGCATAGGGCACTAGGAGAGTTTTGGAATGGGAAAAGGGTATAAAGGATTAGACTAAAGACTGTGCCCTGCGGAACTCCCGCTTACTCGGGAAAGAGATCGGAGCACTCCATTCCATAGAGATAGCTAAAGGATCTGTCGAATAGGTAGTTGTGGATAACGAGGTAGAAGGGGCTGAGGGAGGCTCAACTTAAGTTGATAGGATCCTCTGCCAACCCTGTCGAAAGCTTTTTCACATCTATTTAAATTTTATAATTGTGTTTTTCATAAATCATTATTATAAAATTAATAACATTTATTAATTTTCTCTTCCTCCAAACCCTAATCTCATTTTCGTTAGGTTTGTGCTCTAAGTGAACTCATCTAACGTTTTTATAATCAAATACCAAACTTGAAATTTTATTTTAAAATCGAGAAAAATTATACTTTCACGCATACATACACGCACTCGCATAAGTCTGCGCACTCACGCGTCTGTATTATATGGTACTTTTAACGTAAGATTTTTCGGCTTCTCTTATGTTGAATTGAAAGTATCGTAGAAATGATTAGAAATCTAGATAAAATATTTGAATATAAATATAAAAATTTGGTAATACGATTCCCTTAAGCAAACACTTTAAAATAATGAATTATAGTTTACTTTATCTTTTCTCATACATAAACCCATGATTGATAATTAGGACTAGTCTTATTTCACAAAAAGACAGTTGCAAGAGGAGAGTTATTCATTTTTTTTTTTTTTTTTTTACCGTAGATATTATTATTAGATGATTTTAGTTGGGGTTCGGTCAAGGTAGATCCAAAAAAAAATACAAATTTTATTTACAAAAGTTTTTTTAAAAGTATTTTAAAGTTTATGTAAACAAAGTATCCAGCTGTGTGTAAGTAAAAGTAAGTCAAACTTTTACAGCTATAACTAAGTTTATGTAAAACTATAGCATAGCTGTTAATATTAATTTTTATAAGCTTTATGCTATTTAACAGTTATATAACTTTTAATTTATACGAAAAAAGACACATTAAGTTACATAATCAAAATAAAATTCTATTTTTATTTATTTTAACCTTCTTTTCAATCACTTAGGGTCCTAGAGGGTGGGGCTATCTAAATGCATGGTTGAGGACAAGCTTTTATTTGCAGATAAAACTCGCCATGGACGGGATTCGAACCCAGGACACCAAGATTATGAGACCCGAACAGAGCTCATGAGCTACCCTGGTGCTCCTTATTTAAAAAAAAAAAATCTCGTTACTTTTTGCCTTCCCCCATATTACACAAATCTGTTGAGCAGATTTTAAGTCAGTGAGGAGTACACAACGTGGGTAAACATCTAAAATTATGTAAACATAAGACCAACTTTTTTTTATGTAAGTATAACTATAGTTAACTGACTGAAAGTTTGTCTAAAAATTAATAGCAATATTAATGATAATATTTGTAGAAGTATAGAAAATTATTTATGATGGTTTTTTTTTTTTGCGATGGAAATTTGAATTTAAATTAGAAATTAAACATCATCTTAAGCAATTATTAATGCGTAAATCTTGGAATTTGTATTTTACCTCATATGCACCCATTTAGGGGGTGGGTGTTACTTACAGATAACCTCCCTGAACAAAATATTCTTAATACA
The DNA here is from genome assembly GCA_000696205.2 of Oncopeltus fasciatus. NCBI lineage: Eukaryota > Metazoa > Arthropoda > Insecta > Hemiptera > Lygaeidae > Oncopeltus > Oncopeltus fasciatus. The sequence goes on along the minus strand of KZ807307.1, from coordinate 222,736 downwards.
ATTTAACACACTGGACAAGCTCTTATTTCTCGATAAAGCCGAAGGCGGGACTCAGGACTCGTAGTCTCTGTTCCGAGGGTTCAGAATGGACTCCCTCGACAAAGCCTGCACACTCCAAAATACATAATTATGACAGATACCAGCTAATCGTAGTGGATACCTGTCGCAAACGGCAAGTACATAACCGAGGAAATTCGTTGCGGACACTTGTCCTGCCTGTTTGCTATCACCTCGGGGAATGATACATATGGTAAAACCTGTTCACTTACTCCTTCAGCGCCTCTGTAATAATAATTTCCATTTAAAAGATTCTTGTTGTTGTTTTTTTTTCAATACTTTATTGATGACAATCACGCAAGTCAGTCGTGCTAGGAAGGTGTGACGCTTATATCTTCCAACATGGAAAGTATAGTAAACAAGGAAATTAATTTTTACAACTTTTTAAGCTATTTACAAAATAATCTTTTGTAATAGATACAAAGAAATAAAAAAAAAAATATTACGGATTTATAAGGCTGTGGATGTATTTATATGAGGCGCAAACAGATGATATCAATTTACTTCACATCAGCTTTTAATTAGCAAATATTTAAAACCACTTTTGATTTATGCCAAAAATAATGTACGCTTAGATATGAACTTCAAGAAAATTATGGTCGGCTGCAGGGAACAGACATAAATAGTTTCCCAACCCAATTTTTTTTTTTTTTTTTCAATCTTTGAACCATTTAGGTTCATAGATAAAAGGATTATCTACATTTAGCCACTCTATTCTAAACATCCACGGTACTGGAGAAACTTTTTTTTTTTTTGACAAAAACAATACAAGTCGTTACTCGAAAAGTTGATTTCAATAAATAAAATGATATTATATATTACTTCCAGGTGGTTTAGCTGAAACTCATTCACGTTGATCAGATACATAAACAGGGTTTAGCGCTATGACTGTAGGAAATCTAGTTATATAATATTAAATACATACATGATATTTATCATTAGAAGTATCAAACATTGAGTGAGATGTGCATGAGATGGTAGGGATACGCTTGTGTGGTACCTGCTCGACGGATTTCATGACTTGCGTAGGTATCTTGTTATCTCGCCATCTATCTATCTGTTCCGAGATAGATAAGATTCAGAGCTTTCTGCCTCTCGCCATGATGCTTACGAGGCCAAGGTCACAAATCTCTCGTGTGTAGGAGGCGTTAATCCGAAGGTCCCCGCTTATCAGTAGCTCCTATCTCGCAGTGAAGACGGCGTGATGGACCATAGAGGTGGGGATCCGAGTGAGTTTATACCTCACTGGTCACGGGGCAGATACCTCAGACAACCTCCTTGGCACATATGATCATCTGACCGTGATAAGCTTGGCCTAATGCTGATAAAAATAGGGCAATTTTTTTTCTTTTCTTTTACAACATTTTGTAATTTGATTAAAATTAACTTTAAAAAAAAGGACAAAATTAAATTTTAAAATGTCATTCATACAGGAGGTCCTTTAAATAAGTAGATTTCTCAAGAACTTTTTTATTTTTACCTAACCTTTAACATTTGTGTAATCAAAAATGATTAATTCATTATTTGTAACCTAAAAGAACAACAAACAAAGAAGTAAAAAGTTCGTGAAAGTTTGTTCTAGAACGGTTTGGATCACTGTATCCCATCAGTTTGTTGGTAACAGAAACGAATACAGATATTCATAATAATTTTTAATCATTTAAACAAGTCCACTCTATTAATTAAAAATTCGTCACGCATTTTCTGAATTATCTAAGCAGATTCTCCATGTTTCATAAAAAATGGAAATTAATAATAGTAAATGAGCGAAATTTAATTTAAAAGATAAAGAGTGTAAAAAGTATGACCACTTAAGTTTGCTTTTGACTGAGAAGATAGAATGGGGAGTGGGCGCTCACCCATCGGAGATACGTTTGTAAATATCGTTTTGAATAAGAGTTTTTGGTTTTTACAAAAAAAAAGTTTTTAAATTTTGAGCATGATTTTAATATCCCTTTTGTTCAAGACTTCATTTCTTCCCGCCTCATCCTTTTCCACAGTAAACTGCCATACCACCCTAATCCACTAGCACAGACCTTGTCTTCCGACTCCAACCCCTACATCCCTCTCCGCCGACTCGAGACAAAGATGGCCCCGTGACCTCCTAGAGACATAATCTGTAAATAATTTGAGAGTGTTGTCATTGATCACCTTCTCTCCCCATGTGATTGACATTGAATGTCATTTTTAATTTTAATTGTAATCAAATAACAAAATGTTTTTATTTAAAAGAATGTAATAAATAAATAAAAGTTAAAAAAAAAAATTTCTGAGTATTTTGTTGATTCGTAAACTGGTGTACACGCGCAATATCTATGGGCTGTAGTAAAAAAATAAAAATAAATAAAGTAGAGGCTGGAAAAAACATTATTATTAGACCCTTATCTATGTGAATTCATGTGGAGTCATATAAAAAACAGAAACACTTTTTTGAGGTAATTTATTAATCTTTTGGTTATTAGAGGATCAATTAATAAATATAATTTTTTGCGGTATTTAATCCCATGTAAATTTTACTAATTTTTAGTGCAAGGGAACAGAATAAAAAATCTAACTTTCCCAACCAGGACCCGAGCCAGTCCTGACTGGGACAGTTAGATTTTTTATTCTGTTCCCCTGCACTAAAAATTATTAATAAATTTATTTATTTTCTTCTAAATGTGTGTTTTATTTTTATAATAAATAAAAATAGATGTGGATATAAATTGAAGAAGATCTGATAAAAGTTCCTTGACGTTGTCCGATGAATTCTACCTGATCGAATCGTATTCGTTGAGAGTCTTGAAGGAGTATGGACAATCTTTGTAATTTACTGCACTCTGGGTTTGCATGTTCCGCAATGAACAGGTTTTATTGCGTCGGAGAAGTCTTTACGCGAATATATTAGCGAAATCTAACGGAAGTTCTGTGCAAGGTTTTTTATTTCTCCTTGAGGGCAGGTCAAAATGTCTTACGCAAACCTAACCTAAACTGCACAGAGTTTGTACGAGCGTGCTGGCCTTCTATTACAAAGCAATATTCCACCCCTATTACCATTCGCGAACTGGGTAAATGCAATGCCTTCACAATCTATCTCGTCACACCCATTTACAAAAAAACATTATTGCTGTCACCATTCAACATATTATACGGATCAGACTGATAATTCAATATTTTGAATTAATTTCCACTTTGTACATGAAGACAGAGTGGCGATGGCTAGAGATGTCAAGTTCGCATGAATACTGAAAGACAGGATTAAACACTTTAGGTGAATAATATGCGAATTACAGAGGCTTTGGCTGGCGTTCGATAAGGAGCCAGTCAACACATACACACTGCTTGAAAATAGAATTTCACCTTGAATTTCAACTACTCGCAAAGAATGAAAAGAAAGGAAAGCGATAAATTATGAAAATGGAAATGCTTATTTCTTGTTTACTTATATATGCAGACATATATATATATATATATATATTATTAATTGACAAGATAACCCAAACTGACCTTTGATGTATTGTCCAATCCTTCTTGTCCCATTACATTATGTATGATAAGAGAATTGTAATCGGCGATTTATAATCTCTAACATATTTGCGGCATATCATTTATTATGAATTATCAATATTATAAATGATACTTCTTATATATTAAGGCTTGTTCCATTACAATATTATTCCCAACAATATTGTTAGTTAAAACACACCCAACAAGTCACTTTCCTGCACCAAGAACAAATAATCATTCATCCAAGCCATTTCAAATATATATATATATATATAGT
>KZ807307.1:136988-156867 GCA_000696205.2 Oncopeltus fasciatus | reverse complement strand
TATATATATATATATATATATATATATATATATATATATATATATATATATATATATATATATATATATATATATATATATATATATATATATATATATATATATATATATATATATATATATATATATATATATATATATATATATATATATATATATATATATATATATATATATATATATATATATATATATATATATATATATATATATATATATATATATATATATATATATATATATATATATATATATATATATATATATATATATATATATATATATATATATATATATATATATATATATATATATATATATATATATATATATATATATATATATATATGTGTGTGTATACATATGCGTGTATGTGTAATCTCGTTTAAGAAAGAGGACGGGTATAGAGGGAGACCAAAATCTAAAAAGTTAGTACGTTCGTTATTATAATTATGTGATTTTAGTTGGGGTTCGGTCAAGGTAGATACAAAAAAAAAAATACAAATTTATCTGCCAACGTTTCGGCTTACATTGACTACTGCTCGGATACTACTGACTAAGTCATGGAAATGTGAACATAGGGACAAGACGTCCTCTCTCGTCTTCATGATAGGCAGCCCTGAAGATGGCTTACAATGTAAGCCGAAACGTTGGCAGATAATCTTTTTAAAAAATACACTTTTGTTAAATTTGTATTTTTTAAATTTATATACCTTGACCGAACCCAACTAAAATCATCTAATAATAATATCTATGGTCAATAAAACTCTCCTTTTGTTCGCAATTATATTTAACTTTAATATTTTATCAATTTTTTGTGCAAGGGAACAGAATAACAAATCTAACTGTCCCAGCCAGGACCTGAATCTCCTGTTATCCGGGCCGGTGCGTTTTCAACGATAAGTTATTAAACTGATAAGTTATTAAATTCCCGGCACTAGTGTCGAGAGTCTAACCTCCGAGGCAGACGAATATATCGTCTTATGCTCGAAGGAGCTGACATTGTCAAGCTGTTTAAATGACTCTCGTTATTTACTTTTAAATTTTAATTTTATAAATTTTTTTTGTGGTATTTAATCCCACATACATTTTAACAAGTTCAAGGGAACAGAATAAAAAATCTATTGCGGGGAATAAGATATTAATAACTCATCAGACTTGTCTCGGTAGCGTAAATGGAAAACACGCCGGCCCGGATAGCAGGAGATCCAGGTTCGTGTCCTGGCTGGGACAGTTAGATTTTTTATTCTATTCCCTCTCATTAATTGATTTAAATTTACGTGGGATTAAATACCACAAAAAATAATATTTATTTAATATTTTATAACATTTTTCAAATAAACACTTATTATATAAGACATTCGAGATGTAAGTAAGTCGGCTGTATACATCCACACACTCTCTGGTTTAGTCGTCTTTCCTTACACACACACACACATCACTTTCTCTCCAGCTTTTAGCCTATAATTCTCATGCCCCACTTAAGGAAATGTGAGAAATCTGCTTAGTTTAAGTAACTCCTGCGTGAGGAACTTTATTTGTCCAACAAAATTTCAAAACTGTATTTTAAATAATATCGAAATACAGAATCGAAAATTAATATTAACAACGCACTTTAGGCTCTTAGTAAAAGGATTGTACACACTAACTGTTTTTAAATACGCCTAAAACAAATAATATGGGTTTTAAAATGAAAGGTGATAAAACTGCGCATTTAGACATTACTTCAAAAATTATAAACTGAAGAGGTAAAAAATTCCCAAGTCCTATAAGTAATTTTGAATCATAATTTAAATTGACTACCACAAAAAAATGAGATTGGGAAAAAATAATAAATTCCAATAAATCTTAAAAAATCTTAAAAAATGCTAGACAAAAACCTTTAGTAAGAAATAGGCTTCATCTGTAAACAACTAACGTTATATTATGTTTTTGTGATGTGTGAGTTGTATATTATATTATAAAAGTATGGGATGGCTGCAAGCCTAATCCTTCAAATGCAGAAGAGAAGAGAGTGGGCCCAAAATACCTATTGGGAAAAATATTTAAGAATCTATTTTAGAGAAGGTGTGATAGCCCCTGAAGATGACTTACAATGTAAACGAAAACTAAAATAATAAAAAATACACATTTTAAAAAAATTGTATTTTCTTGAGCAACCTTAACCGAACCCCAATAAAAATTCTCTACTAATAATCTTTGCAGTCAAAAATTCTCAATTTGAAATAAAAAATTATATATCCTAATAGGAGGGAAAATATTTTTCATTCAAATGTTTAAGTTCTTTTTCATTTTAAAATAAAATTCATAACAAATGACATATTTAGGCATTTAACTGAGAATGCTTAGCACTCTTTAGCCATTTAGCCACTGTTTCCCCCGAACAATATACTGCAACCCTCAGCCGTTTTAACCCACATATCCTTCATTAGCCTCCAAGATCTTCGGATTAGTAATTTAGCCTTATCGACATTCATATTTAAAGACTCACGATAAATGTGCCTAGTTTACGCAACTCCTGAGTGTCTGGGATTTGCAGACTTGTGCAGCAAGTAGCAAATTCACTTATGCCCCTCTGTTTCAGATCGGCCGTCCTGCCGAGACATGGAATGGCGCTACGCTGAGGACTTCAGCCTGCGCTGCGAACCCGACGGCTCGTACTCCCCAATCCAGTGCCACGAGAAGACTGGCTACTGCTGGTGTGTCCGATCCAATGGCACGCCACTGCCCAACACGGCAGTCTGGCACGCGAAACCCGACTGCAGCAAAGGTATCAAAGTCCAGCTCACCGCTTTCATTCCGTCATCTGTGACTTGTCAAAAACAAATGTTCTTCAATAATAACAAATGGAGGGGGGGTTTGACCGTACAGATTATTGGTAGAGAATTTATGTTGTGGTTCGGTCAAGGCTGAGCCAAAAAAATACAATTTAAAAAAGTGTATTTTTTATTATCCGCCAAATTTGGGCTTACATTGTAGGCCATCTTCAGGACTGTTGAAATAATAAATGTGTAGAAAGATTCACCTACCTATCGTGCAGGCGAGAGAGGACTTCTTGCCACCTGGATCGAATATGGACGTCCAGCCACTCGATGACTGGTAGGGTTTTGAAATTAGGAAAATTTGTATGATGAACGACGCAAAATTTACAAAATCCCCAGTGCCACTCAAAATTGTCCGGCAGCATACATAGGACAAACAAAGAACCCCAGAAAAAGACGAATCAGTAACCATCAACATAACATTAAAAAAAAAAAAAAACCACCAAAGCCCTTTCAAAATACTCTTCTACTGACAAACATACTTTCAACTTTGGTAAATTCACACTTCTTGCGACTGAACCCAAACTTAAAAAATGACTTTAGCTGAGTCAATTCACATACATTTAGAACAAAACCCCATCAATGACAAAACAGACAAATGACTTTCAGTTTTATATTTTCATTTATTTTTTCTTTGTTAGATTATTTATATATATATACACACATTATTTTTGTGTATTTCTCTTTCATATTCAGCCCTGGTGAAGGCCTGAAATTCAGGCCGAAATGTTGGCTAAAATAAAAACTTTTTTGTTACAAATTAACCAATTACTTAATTCTTCAACTACCAAGTCCGAATTCCTCACAATCTTCTCTTCATTATAAATTTACATTTTTACCCATTTTGTTCTATATATATTTGTCGCAATGCTAATAATAACAAAGCAAAGATTAAGATTTTAATTTTGGTCTCCCTCTAACCCCCTCCAATGATTTTATACATAAACAAACTCATTAAAAAAAAAGGAAGCATAAATAAAGAATTTGATTTTATTATTTTAATAATTGGTAGAGCCGGTACAGAAAAAAATACACACAAACACTTCTGAAAGGATAATTTTTTTAGCTTTTTCAATATGGGATCTATGACGATCTGTTGAAATTTTTCAAAATTCGCTTCACCAAGTGAATTGCTGCATTTCCCAGTAAGACATTAAGTTATTGAGTCAGTTCAAATTTTCAAGTAGTATCTTAAATTTGTTTAATAAAAAAAAAACAAAGCAATTCAACATTTAAATTTCTTCAAACCCTAAATTCGATTATGAGATCGTCGGAGGAGGATCTTGAGTGAACACTCGTATATTATTCTAATTTAATGTAAGACATGGTAAGAGCAAAGAAATAAATATATTATGGGTAAGCATTCATCCTGCCTTAGGGGACCTGATTGTATGAGAATTTCAAAAGAATGTAGCTATTTAATACATTATAACTATTCAATATATTGTTAAATTATGATTGACTTGCCTTTAATTATATTTCAAGAAACTCATTATTTTTTAGGTCATTAGAAATAAAAATCTCTAAAATGTTTTTTTAGAAATGCAAAAAATTAAATCTGCAATGATGAAGTAAATGTAAAAAAAAAAAGACAATCGTTCATATATAAATAAATATTAAATTAAAAATAGGAAAGGCATATAGGAAAACAATTAAGTCTTTCTGATTAAAAAAATAAGTATTACTATATAAAGAACTTGTGGAATTATAGTTACAAATGTTAACTTATAAACATTATAACAATTTTAAACTTTTATAACAAATTTTAGTATAGTTGGTAATATTAAATTTAACTTGAATTTGATTTAATACAATTACAATTAATGAATTCCATATACTTAATAGCACAGTTACTTATGACAGTAACCCTTAAAAAAAAAAAATTAATAAGTTGAGTGCACTGCATATAAAAATTGTTTTTCTGTAAAGTGATATTTACAAATTATAGAATTTTCATTGGCCAAGAAAGAGTTTTTTAACCAGCAAAGATCCATTGAGGAACTACAATTGTAATAATAATAAAATACCTCCCAGGAAATCTAAGGCGAATTTGTAAATGTATCAAATGCTTAAGGTAAAAAATTCCTCCTGAAAGAAACCTGGTTAGGAAATTTGAGATTTAAAAAGATTTTACTAACCTTAAGGCTTGATAATGAACTCTTATCCGTATATGACATAATATTTTCTATATTTCACCATTCTTCTCCAAATAAATAAAAAAAATAAACAAAATGAAAGACTTTAATGGCGTTTGACGTTCACTAGATAATCATAGGATGTGTTATTAAAAAATTCAAATTTCTACATTCTAACAAAATTAATATTTATAGACAAATAAAAAATGTAAATGTGCTTGTTGATAAGTCTCATTTTTCGTTACGTAAAATTTTTAAAATTTTATAACTGTAGTAATCGTCATCAGTGCATCCCAAAAGATGCAAAAGCTACTAAAAGAATTTTTGCCTCCATAGAGTTACTATTATATGGTTGTGGCAAGCCTGGGGGCTGTATTTTCTATAAACAACTTACCATATTTTTTAGTTATTAGTTTTCTAATAAACTAATAAATAACAGTGATGTTGATTGCAAATATTTCTAATATTTATATTTACAAACGTAATCAAAATCCATTACAACACAAAAAAAATGTTATACAGATATTTTAATATGTTTTAAATATTTTGGTCGTTTTTTTTAATTTTCGGCATCAAAAGATGTGGTCAAGATATCTAATAAGAGGTTGTTACAAGTTTCACAGTTAATTTTACTTCTCATTTTTAAAAAGAATATACTTTTGAGGAATTTTGATACATTTGAAATATTAAATAACTCAAGTTTGCTGTTTAGTAAATACTATAATAGACTGAGAAATGTAATAAGGCAATGAGAGGTATGTGGCTGTCCAAACTAGGCCTTGAATAAATATAAACTTAGTCACCAAAAGCTGCAGCCGCAATAATTGACTAATTAATTCAAAAAATCAAATAAATTTCTCAGGAAACAACTTTTAAATTGCCGAAAAAAAATCTTTAATGTATGGTGTATCTACCTGACAGTCATCCACACTTGGAAGAATTGTAATTTTCTTTTTTTTTAAATCCCACACGAAGAAAAAGATTAGTTAATCAGTTAGCATCTATTTATTCTCTACCTGGATCTAAGTAATTTTTTTGGTTCTTTTTTTTATTATTTGTCTGAGATTGAAAATCAAAGCTCGGCAAGTGGTACACATCTGAATCATTTAATCAACAAAGCACATTAAAGTAAGAAACAAAAATTTTTTTTTTTATGTATTAGATTTAGTTTAAATATCATATTATTCAAATTACCTTTGTAATTTTTTTTTTTTTTTTTTTTCCAGAGGGTTCCAAGATTCCTGCAAAAGTATACAGGGGAAACAAACGACGCAAAGGCAAAGGTGTGAAAACTATTATTAGCATATTACTTAAGTAAACTTAACTAACTTAAATTAGCATATTAAGTGTTTGAGGGAAACAGAGGCTCCATTTCCCTTCCCCCAACTCATACTAAAGGAAAGGAAAGTGTGTCAATGGGTTAAAAAATTGGTTATAGATAATTAGACATGTAATAAGTTATATAATCCTTGAATTCAAAAATTTAGAAGTTTGCATGTGTTTTAAATTGTGATATAGAAAATGAGCCGAAGGGATAGAGAGTTAGAAGGTTTAAAGAGAAGCAGACATTAATACCACTAAAAGAATTAGCACCATAGGCAGAAATCTGTTTTTAAAATAAAATTAAAGTAATTGAAAAAAAAAAAATTTGTATTTAAGAATGGATAATGATAGTGATATCAATAACTTCAATGAAAAAACAATTGAAAATATTGATATTTTGCAAATGCTAACCAAGTTATACCAGTTAGGAGCTGCTCAAGCATTCAGCTCATCCTGATCACCTGCTCGTAAAGAGAAAGTAAGGTAAGTGGGGTTGGGATTGCTGCCAGCTGGCAAGCAGTAAATTTCTTTTAGTACTTCTATCTGTGCATTCCCAGTACTGCCCTTTAATCATCAGTTTTATGACTTTTATTTGAACTCCCTTTCTCCACCACGTGTCCTTGTAATGAATGGTAGTGACATTTTCATTCACAAGGATGTATTATTTATCATTGGAGAGCTGTTAATTATGAAAAGAAGTATTTCAGGTTTTACTGTCTTATTTGAGGTCTTGAGATGGATGAAAAAAAAAGAATTATTTAATTAATTTTAATAAATATTTGTCTACTTACAGTGTCATTAAAACAAAAGCAATTATTTTATTTAAAATATATTTTTAAAGAAACACCAAAGCAATTGAAAATACACAGTTTATGAAACTTCTTTAAGGGTAGTATATTTATTTACTAATATAGCTTTTATTGAATATCAAGAACTAATTATAGAAATATTCCAGTTCTTAGAGGTACAAGTTTCCCTTGTTGAAAAATCTATGATTTTCTCCAGAAAATCAGAGATACTGTACACTTTGGTGTATAATTTATTATAACTTTTGGGTTTTAATATGATTTATGAAAATTTTAATTATGGGAAAGCTACAATAGTCATGAGTCATTGTTGGATTATGAAAAATAAGTAGCTGGAAAATGCTCTGCAGAAAAATTCCTATCTGATTTACGGCTGTGAGCCTGTTTTTAATCACTGGTATATTAATATGGATTTCAGATTTTTCATACTTAAATTTTTTAAAGTTTATAACATGTATAAATTATGTTTTACTCATAAATTACCAAAAATCCAATTCAATTTAAATTTCTTTATTAATACATTTCAGTCTGCCGAAAAATTGAAAAAATGAGATTCATAAACAACCTAGTCAAAAAAATTATCAAAGATCTGTGTAGAACGGAAGGTATTGAGAAACCCCAATGCAAGAAATATGGTATGTTTTAATTATATTTTATTTATAATTTTACCATTATTGAAAAATGTTTTTATATCTAAAATAATTTGTCAGGAAATAAACGAGTAAAATCTCATGTCATTCAGTTTTATTGAAGTCCCTTAATGAAAATAAGCTTCTCATTTTGATCCCATGAAAGGCTTTTGGAAAATTTGTTATATTAACTTATTTTCCTACCACTCACACACACATACATATGTGTGTGTGTGTATGTATGCACATGCATGCTTTAAGCATGGATAGCTTTTTCAAATTCATGGGAGATTGGACAGAATCTCTTGGCTTTTAAGCAGAAGATATATTTTCCATTGAATTTTCGTGAAGTCATGGAATACTCGTGTGAAGCTTATGATTCTTTAATAAGCATTTATATAATAAAAACTAATATTAATGTAGGAATTAATGAATATACAATTTGGTCTTTCACTGATTAGGTGATATTAATCATCAAGAAATATATTTGTGAAATGTAGTAAAAAAACTTTTTTTTTATTTTTTTTCCAGAAATTTTGAAAGTTTAAGCAGGTACAGTTAGTTATAAACATATTATAAATACAAATTTTAATGTAAAATAATTTTTATTTTATCTCATGTAGAATATGCCCACATTTGAAGAAAGCCTAAAACATTTTCATAGTTCCAAAAATGTGAATTACTCGGTATACTAGAAGAAAACTGGCTAATAGGCTAAATAATACCTAGCAATAATACATTAACATTAAGAAGTTATTAAATAATTTATTATAATGACTAAATAATTATATTTATAAACTATTTATTAAATGCTTTTAATTATTTTTTTTTAAACCTGAGTTTTATATAATTTGGATATGTTGAATAATCTTGTTTGGTTATAGAGGAAGATGATGGATACAAAAAAGCTGTAGAATTGAAATTCAACACTTTTGATAAAGACTCCAATAAAAATCTTACAAGAGATGAATATGAAGAATTCCAAAGACTAGTGAGAAAGGCTGTTTCTCCACAAAAGTGTTCTCGATCATTCATCAGTATTTGTGATGAAAATAAAGATGAAACTATAACTTTTGAAGAATGGACAGGATGTTTGGTCAAAAAGCCAGTGGGTAAGTAAAAAATGTTCATCAAAAAAATAAATTAAGTAACTTCCAGCTTATTCTTTATTAGCAACCAATGAATTAAATATGCTATCTTTAGGCTTAAAACAACAAATTATGTTAATATAATTAATAATTAAAATTAAACTGTTTGTGGAATCTAAAAAGAAATAATTATAAATTCTGTCATGTAGGAGCTCTGTAAACTAAGCAAATACCTCATCTTAGTTAATGAATATTTTCAGTCCAATTTTCAATTTCATGTAAACTCAATGTTTCAATATTCTAATAACGCAAATAAAAATTCAAAAGTTAGGAGCTGTTTAAGCTAGACAGATTCCCTAAATTTTATTGAAGAGAAAATAAATAAGAATAAACTTCTAAAATGGCCTTAAAAACCTCGAAGAACAATGAAGGTAAAAGCTTATGTCTCTGAGACTGGCATTAGTTCAATATGGAGCATTAGGAGAATTGGGATTAGTGCCACAGCCATCCAAGTTAAATATTAAAAACAAAAATGTTAAAAAACCAAATTTGCATCTATTCATTTTATTTTTTCCCCCTCAACAATAATTCTTATAACAACCTAGCCTATTTGATCTTATCCCTATGTCTTATTGAACTCTGATTTCAATTATAATTTTCTTTCAAATTTCCATAACTAGCATTCTTAAAAATCTGTATTTTTCTTAGGCCCCCATTTGTTCCTTACTCCACTAACTTCACGCTCAGTTTTCTGAAACTTAGAATGCAACTTTTTATTCTTCACCAGCATCTTAGTTGATATAACTTTTTCCTTCTACTAAATCTTCCAACATTTAAAAATATGAGTGTGAATTATGAAAAAAAAAAAAATAGATGTTTTAGAACAATATTTCAGATAAAGATTAAGTACCACATTATGATTAAATATTGCTATTAAAAGTGAATTTATAAAATTTCTCATACTCATAAATGAAGTTAATTTTAAATTCATAAAACTTTCATCAGTGTTAATAAGACATTTAATAACATCTGAAATAATAATTAGAGCAGTGGTAGAGAAGCTTAATTAGAAGCTGTGATATTTAGTACTTTACTAGAATCTAATATTTACTATAAATTGAACATTTGATGAAAAATAAGTTTTCTGAACTATATTCATACTATGGTAGTTTATAGTTCTTGATTTATTATTATTTATTCTTTTTTTTTTTAGGTAAGAAAAATAAAGCAAAGAAAAATGGAAGGGGTGGTTCCCCACATTTTGATTTTGGAGCCAGTCCGTTTGCTATGTCTAAAGGTAAAATTATTAACAGGAAAAAAGCTAAATATGATAATAAAAAGTGTAATTAGAGAATCAAGTCTTAGTATGTCAACCAACATAAATAGGTTAATTTTTTAATAGGAAATATGCTGAAACAAAGAACTAATTTTCTTGTTAACTATATTCCTATCTGTGGAGAATTTGTTGGGGTTCGGTCAAGGTTAATCCAAATAATTTTTAAAAAATTCTATTTCTTATTATCTGCCAATTTAATTGCTTAAATTATAAGCCATCTTCAGGGGCATCATCAGACAAGAGAGGACTCTATTACTTTGTAAAAGATACATAGTATTTTTTAGAATCAACCTTGGGCAAACCCCAACATATTCTCTACTAATAATCTCCAGAGAAAAAACTTTATTTGAACATATATTTCAATCTCAGTTTTGTCTGAATAAAATAAGAAAATTCAATAAGATTAAACTTTAAAATAACTATTGAGGACAACAAGATTATATCTATATAGATATAAGAAAACTTATATGTATATATATAATTTTTAATGTAGTTCACCCTCAAGAACAGTTAAGCAATACAAATGTAATTACATTTCAGGGGGGGAGTTGGCTAAACTTGTAATTCTTTTCCATACAAATTTTAATTCTTAAAGTGTTTAAGCTGCTACTTATACATTGAATCAGACCTAAATAATATGATTTGGTGTCATAAAGAAAATAGTCTATTATTATTTTATTTTCCTTTAAAATTTAAGTTTAAAAAAAAGTAAATTGGTTCTTAAGGAAGAATGATTAACTTCTATCATTGAAGATTCATTAAAATTTATATTTGTCAGGAAGAAAAACTGGCCTAGGAGACATACTGAATGGCCACATCACACCTGTGGATGAATCTGATAGCCAACCTGAAAAAAAGGAAGAACCAGAGGGTATGTCATACTTACCATATATATATATACTAAAACACACACACCAATTTATTGGTATTTTTCATTGGATGCTAATAAATATTTTAGTATATAAATGCAAATTTCTAGCTACAAATTAATATTCATGAATTATAGGTAGTGATTGCTTGACTGACCGTAAAAGTGTAATTGGAGAGCAAGCTGATGTACTCTTTGAATTATTTCTACCAGAATGTACAGCAGATGGCAGATATCGAAAAGTGCAATGCTACAAATCAACAGGTAACATTATTTATTCTTGAATCATGTAGAAATGCAAACAATATTCACTAATTAAATATAGTTCATGAAATATTGTTATAAAGTTTGAAGTTTCTTGAAGCAATTTTTTATACATCCCTATGGTGAATTAAAGTTAAATCTACCTAAAGTTGAACCATGCTAGATGTTTAATTTTATTGATTTTTACACTTTAAAAATGTAAAATTATATTTTTTATAACCCAAATTAAATCATCTTTCAGGATACTGTTGGTGTGTGAATGAAGACACAGGAAAACCAATTCCTGGTACTTCTCGTAAAGACCTCAATCCAAACTGTGAGGCTCTCCAGGTACCTCTGCGACCAATGAAAGGTATGATTATAGGTGTAATCAATATTTTTTTGTTTAATTGAACAAATTTAATTTTTTTCTTTTTTTTTTCTACTTTTTAAAAGAAGTAAGTGATTGAATAAACCATATAAACATAAAGTTGGCTATATGACAAACAATTGAACTTTATTTACCATTGTATATTTATTGAATATAACATACTCTTAATTTAAAATTATGAGAGTTATATTATGATAGTCTGAGTATAAAGAATCAAGTCTTGCAAAATTATATGTACTTGAAGAAGCCTGTTAAGTTTATAGTACATTAGCAGGAATGGGGCACTCTATGGTTCAAGATCAGAAAGGGAAAGTACCCCCAATAAATTTCTTATTTAAGATAATTTATGAACAGTAATTTACAGAACCTTTCCAACTATAATCAACTGGTAAACAATAATACAAAAATGAAACACTTTTTTTTTAACATATTGTTTTTATTCTCAAATAAGGATAGCGTATTGTTTTTTGATTACGACCAGTGCCTGATGACAAGTCAGACACTTTCAATAAGAAAAGATTATTTAATAGTGAAATAATGTTAAATGACATAAATGATTAAGTTTTATGTTAAAGACCAGATAGAAAAAAATGTATTAATGAATTTACGACAAGAATTTAATTTGTTTAATGAATCCTTTGTTAATTTTATTTCACTTCAATGAATGAAATTATTACATTAAATTGAACTTGATTTTGCCCCAAGAAATAAAAACTCAGCCCCAATGGGTCATGAAATACTAGGGATTCAGAATTTTTCAATCCTAGTAATTAAACTGTGCTAAATGGGTTAAATTAGACATTGTAACACTTTTCCTCTAGGGAGTAAGCATCTCCTTTTTTAAATAATTTTAAAATAATAATTAGTTATTTACCTACTCATATTTAGACTATGTTTTTTAAATTATACTTGAACATATTTTAATCATTTTCTAGGTTGCCCAGAACATAAAAAGAAACTCTTTCTTAAGGAACTGAAGACATTCAAGTTAAACCTCTTTCCAGGAAAACCAAAGTAAGAAATAGCTTTAATCATTCCTCCTATAAAACTTTTTCTTAGAAAAGGCTCAAATCTTTACTTAGCAATAATTAATTCTAAAAAGGCTCTTAAGATTACACTTGTCATTCCAGTATAGATTAAATAAGCATATTATCAGTGATTAACTTTATGCAACTATAAATTACAACATAAGCTATTTAAACTTGAAAAAAAAAAAAAAAAGTTGTCCATTACACTTTTATCCTTTTCATCAGAGATACGTTTTTGTTTAATAAATAATGATTTAGTAGGTCACAAACATTTTCCTACAATTCACATTAAATAATTATGATTATATTTTACACGACAATCATTTCAGACCATTAATATTTATTGCACAGATAACTGTAAATAAAAACTTGAAGCTCATTCATTGTCTAACTTTATAAAATTGAAAAAAGTGTGATCGTAACCCTCATTGAACTATGAGTTACTATGATTTGAGCATTTTAATGTGAAATAAAGGAAAACATTAAAGACAAAATCTTTATATATCTATTGTGAAAGAGAAAAATATATATAGGAAAGTATCTTTACTAGCCTCTCTTAGAAAAGTATAATTTTAATTAATTCAAGACTAGGTTTAGTCACCATAAACTAAAACCAAATGAGGTTTTCATACAGAAGGCTGAGTTCTTAAGTCAATATTGCTCTTCTGTGGCCCTCAATCGCTCTCCTTAATATTACAGGTCTCTACATGTAAGCCTCTACATTAATAACAGTCTTTTAAAGTATAAATTCCACCTACAAATTTAATAATTTCTGNGCCCGGACAGGTTGGACTAACTGAGCAGATTTCCTTTATCTCTTGGTTTCATTAAAGCTGGACCGAAATAAGTGTAAATAAATAAATTTATCTTATATAAGATTCCTTTACTTTCCTGTTTTTTTTTTTGGTTTTTTGTGGATGGGAAGAAAATAACACGACTGAAGAGATAGATTGTCTTTTAGATCCTGTGGAGTAGAAACATACCCATACTCAGAAAAGCTCCTCTCTCCTGTGCAAAATGATTCGCACTCTCACATATATTTAAATGGGCTCCAGTACAAGCACATTTTCTCTGGAAGACATTTTCTTATAGAAATTACATGAAAAAATAAATAAATAAAAGATTGTCCCCTAGATTGCATTTTTTACAAAAACTGAACATAGGCTCAATAAGAAGCAAGCTTTAGAGGTTTACTTAAAACATGAAAATATGTTTAAAAAAAAGTAGTTATTTCACTTTAGAAGCATTTCTATTCTCCATACTTAGTATATAAATAGAACTAACTGAGAAATCAAGAGCTTAGCTCCTTGCAAGCCATGAGAGTATATATTTCCTTATACTTGTTTATCTTTATTTTATTTATTTACATTATTTTTTATTTATTTTTTAAGTGGGACAGAAATAAAGAGTGAAGAGAGTGATGAAGAATTTGCTTTCAAGATGTTTCAACTAGTTGATGCAAACAAAAACAAGGTGTGAGAAAGTTTTTTTTTTATTTATTATTTATGAAACCCTTATTAAGATACAAAGAAATAAAATTTGCTTCACTTTTGTTCAGTTTATAGAGAAGGAAGAAAGCTGGGAGTTGAGAAAGGCAATGACTTCCATTGCCCAGCCATTGAAGCGCTGTGGGAAAAAATTCTTGAAACACTGTGATGTAAACCATGATCGGAAGATTAGTCTCACAGAGTGGGTGAACTGTTTGGACTCTGAGAGGTCTGGAGTTGGTAAGTACCATGTTAAAGTAAATAATCTTAAATTTTCAATTTTTTTTTTGTGTCAATTTTCTATTCTATTATCAGCATTTTGATTACATCTCTCATCTTTTGGGTGTTTAGTATTTTAAATAATCGGGCAAGCTACAGGTAATAGCGAAATTATAAGTAGTTTACATAGCTTAGTATAAGTATATAGGTTTGCCGACAACTTGGACATAGCTGTTAGTCTCTAAATATTTGAAGTATTATTTTACCTTATGGAGGTAGTTGATATTATGGGCATAAAAATTATTAATCATAAAAACAAATTATTTACAGTTATTTCAAACTAGAAACAAGGCACATGCATCTGTTGCTGTTATGGACCCATATATCTTCAAACACATGTTACAGTTTACTTATATGGATTCTATTGCCAGCTCTAAAAACTATTTTCATTGATGTTGGGCACTGTGTTATGAATACTAACAATAGTTGGCAGACAAACAATCTAAAGAGGATTACTAAATACCTATTATAAAAATCACCAATAAGGCCATACCTGACTTGACGTTTAAAAACGTGGATTCTCATCTTTACAAATGAAAAAGATCTTGCATTTTTTTAAATTAGTCTTATTTTTAACCAATACCCTGTTATTAACCAATATTTTGAGAATAAGATCTTAACTTTGGGTCTCTCATGGAGAAAGTAAAATCTTATTAATGTTGAGACTTATGAACTATTAGGTGAGGAATATTATGAGAACAATTCAGTAAAACACCCATGGGCCAAACATATAGCAAAGGTGACTGAAATTCCATCGTTTAAAGAGAGAGAACCAAGAATTAATTCCTATTATTACTCAATAAGATTGCAAGTAAAACAGCACATTATGATGCTACATTAAATTATACTCAAAAGGAGAGTTTGTTGACCGTAGATATTATTCTAGATGATTTTAGTTGGGGTTCGGTCAAGGTAGATCCAAAAAAAAAAAAAAAATACAAATTTAAAAAAGTGTATTTTTTAAAAAGATTATCTGCCATTGTTTCGGCTTATATCGTAAGCCATCTTCAGGGCTGCCTATCATGAAGACGAGAGAGGGCGTCCTGTCCCTAAGTTCAAATTTCTATTTCCTTAGTCATGGAAATGTGAACTTAGAACAGGACGTCCTCTCTCGTCTTCATGATAGGCAGCCCTGAAGATGGCTTACAATGTAAGCCGAAACGTTGGCAGATAATCTTTAAAAAAAAATACACTTTTTTAAATTTGTATTTTTTTTTTAAATCTACCTTGACCGAACCCCAACAAAATCATCTAATAATTAAATTATACTGTGATATTTTGGAGGGGACAGGGAGAAAGGCAATATAACTAAGACATATGGACAGATAAATTGGTAATTAATTTTCTTGTTGTTTTTTTCAGGTATGACGGTGAGTCCTAGTCCACAAAGAAAAGGGCCAAACCCCCTTGAAACTATTCTCAGGCCAGATGAATAATAATTGGATTGTAAATAGAAGATAGATTGTACTTTCATGACAGTTAACAAGTTTTCTAAATTGTATTTTAAAAACCTTTGTATTTATATTATTTTAATTTGATTAACCCTGTTAATTGTTTCCCTAAAAGGGTAAGCAATCAAAACTATACCAAATTATTTGAAACTCTGTACTGTTCCTATATGACTTTAAAATGATCAAACATTTATTTAAATCATTTTTAAAATTCAGTAAGAAGGATTAGGGAGTAGAAATAAAGGGTGGGGAAAGAGGAAGGATGTAATATTTTATTTTAGGAAATAAAATACCTCTGAAGGCATATCACAAAAGTTTCATTATTAAATAAATAATGTATATTAAAATGTATGAGAGAAGAAAGAAGAAATCCAAATCAATTTTAAGAATCAGTTACATAAGATTTTAGGATAAGTTAGTTGTTTCCTTTAAATAATTAATGAGAGGGAACAGAAAATAAAAAACTATCTGTCCTCGCCAGGAATCGAGTTGTTTCCTTCCTTCCTAAGCCTTTGTTACGGTAGTATATTTAACTATAACTTCTTGTCTTTGTATAAATAAGGCAATAAAAGTTAATAATTATATTTGAGATATTTATCTAAAAATAAAAAATAAAATTATAAAAGTGAGTTTTTAACGATCAGTTAAAAAAAAAAACCTGTTTACTTAATTCAAGGTTAATGAATGTCAGAATATTTAAAGTTGCTTGTTAGTACTAATTGTATCCACTATACTTAAAGCTCTAAAGGCTCTCATAGAGAACAATTTTTGATCTAAGGAACTAAAGATTCTAAATTGTTTTTCTATGTAATAGTATGGTTTATTAATATTTATATAACTTATTAAAGTAATCTCCACAGTAAAACAACCTCCATTTATTTTCTAAATTCTGGGGCTTTAAAAGAATATTCAAACATCTAAAATATAATCAATTTCCTCAAATGTTTTTTTTTTTTAAATTCAAATAATAATAAAATTTTTGAAATAGAGATTATTAGTAGATTTTTTTTGTTGGGGTTCGGTCAAGATTGAATTTAANGTAATAACTTTTTTTTTTTTTTTTAATTTCTTTTCATTAAGACTGCACAAAATTTAATCCATATCTGCTTCAGTCTTCTTAAGCTATGAAAAGTATTTTAATTAAATAACAATATTTTTATTTAAATTTAAAAATGCTTTTCATAATAAATATTAGCTTCAGCCTATTTAATGAAAGTACAATCAAATATGAAAAGTTTAGAGAGAGGAGTACATCTTCAACATGTAGATATCAAAATGTAATATACTATTAAATGTATTATATGATTTTTCTCAGTATGTAATATATATTATTTATAATTGTATGTTTTAAATGATAAAAAATTATGTTACCCAAACAATATACTTCACAATCTTTTCTTTATGGCACAGAGAAGAATTTTAAGCAGAGAATCATATCTCTATAAAGTAAGTAAAGAAGTGAATCTCAGTACAAAAAAGTGGTACTTACACATTTTAACAAGTCAAATTTAATTTCTGGCTAAAATAAGCAATAAACTTTCCCACCCATAGAACAGTAAATGAATAAAGTGAAGTAAATTACTAAAAGCAAATTAAGGTCAAACCATTCAAGGGTATAAGAGCTATTAAAAAATTTCAATGTGTTTTCTACAACAAGGAGATTTAGAGCGCCACATAAAAATAAAATTATATATTTATTTCAAAAAGGCCATAATTTCAAAAGGTTTACTCTAAAGATAGGATAATAACCTGGTTGCTGCAAATGCTTAACTGGGTTTAGCAATTTCTAATATATAGAAAAAAATTTCTTTCTCAAAGGAACTGTTTAATAAATCATATTTCTGTCTTCTGATTACTCTTTTTTACCAACAAATAAATATAGTATATGTATTTGGTTAAGAGGCACATATTTAGGCAGTAGCTCCAGTAGGAATTATTGTAGCAAAGAAAAAGTAGATTAAAAATCAGAAAAATTAATTGTTATTATTGACAATGTTATGTGAGAGAATCACATAAGATTTGAAAAATAAATCATATAAAGGTTTGCAATCAATTGAATTGCACCATGTTATTTATCTTAATGGAAATGTGCTACAAAGAATTGAATGTGATACAAAATATTGTCTATGATTAGTTATATTTTATAAAATTTGTACAGTATTATAATATTTTATGCCCTCTAATTCTTATTAAAAATATAAGCTAAATTTTTTTTTATAGTTGTAAAGTATATACATAATTTTTATTGGAGAATCTCAGTGATTTGTATTAACAGAAAAAATTAAGTTAGAATTACTGTTTATTTTAAGACTTGTAAATAAAGAAGATTGTAAAAATATAAATTATTTTAACAGTTCCCTCTTCATTACCTATTCTAATCCAGTCATTGTTTTGGGGTTGAAGAGAAAATGATATGAGCACCACAACATGATAGTGATGATACCATCTTTAGAATCTGATATATTCAGAGATATGACTTTTGACAAATAAGTTCATGCTGTTGTCCATGTGGCTTTATCTTTTTATATAGCTATCCAATTTTAGCAGATTTAAATATGATACGAAACGTCCTAGCATCCTTAGCTCTTTAAGTAATGTAAAAAACAATAGAGAAGAAATTTAAATAACTATATTTTCCATATTACTTAAATATTTCTATAATACAAAATATGGAATATATTTTACCAAGAAAAGGACGAATACTACAAAGCAAATCTAATCTATTCAGAGTGAATTATTCTTGAGAGACCATCTGGTCTTTACGGCAAAAGTTGGCATGCTAAATGTTGAACTGGGTTTTGATCTGGAGCTGAATCATTAATGTTATTATATAAATTTTGAATTATAAACATTTTTTCTTTATATATATATTTGCTATAAAATACTGTTTACAACATAAAAAGGAAAGATTAATACAAAATAATAAGTAATACAGAATTTACAACAAACTAAGAGTTTCAAGATGCAGATATAGATGTAAAGCAATGAAATTCAGAAATAGTTACATTACCTATGTACACACAGAAAAATTTAAAATATTACATTTGGTATTACAAATATACCAAACATTATAAATTAAATAAAAAAATTATATAAATAAATTTATAAAATTAACTATAAATTGTATTAAAATACTCAATTTTAACAGTTTGATGTTTAAATGTTTTGTATTGACTTGCTCTATGTAGTATCACAGGAAATATAACAAAAAAAAAAAAAAATTGAATTAAGCTGATAAGAAGAGAGTGCTATGAGGTACAATTAATTGATGTAAAACTAAGGAAGAGTGGTTGGAAAGGTGCCAGTGAGGGAGGCGGGCACTGACACAGAAGTAAACAGAGAATGCTGCCAAGACGGGATGTGATACCTCACACCTCCCAACTTCGGTCAAACACACCTGTCCAATCTTTGTAGGAGTAACTAAGCTTTAAGCTAACTAATTTCCAAATTGAAATGCTGTTT
Source organism: Oncopeltus fasciatus (assembly GCA_000696205.2). Lineage (NCBI taxonomy): Eukaryota > Metazoa > Arthropoda > Insecta > Hemiptera > Lygaeidae > Oncopeltus > Oncopeltus fasciatus. The sequence goes on along the minus strand of KZ807307.1, from coordinate 137,519 downwards.
CCATTCAATATGGGATGCCGATCACCAGTGTAATGTTTTGAAAAAAATGTTTCTGGGTTTTTCTCTTTTAACTGAATTATGCCAAGGAAATCAAGTATTTTATGTAGGTTTAAAGACAAAGGTTTATAGAAATTTTCTTCAAAAGATCTGTTATAGGTATTTGATCTGTTTTACCTATGCTGCTCCTTTAAATGATGAACTTTTCAAAATAAAAAAAAAAAAAGTTTTGAAACAATTAAATGCAAGGGAATAGAATAAAAAATCTAACTGTCCCTGCTAGGGCTCAAACCTGGATCTCCTGCTATCCGGGCAAGCGTGTTATTCACTTACGCCAACGGGAGAGCCAGATAAGTTATTAAATTCTCTGGCTGATTATAAATATTCAGTAAAAAGTATTCAGGTTATAAATTCCAGCACTGACTAGGACAGTTAGATTTTTTATTTTATTCACTTGCATTTAATCGTTTAAAATTTACGTGGGATAATATACCACAATAAAAAAATATTTATAAAAAATAAAGTTTCAGAATC
>KZ807307.1:89209-113611 GCA_000696205.2 Oncopeltus fasciatus | reverse complement strand
ATATATATATATATGTATCATTAGTGAGTGCTGAAAAGAATAGTTATACTGCAGTGCTAAGTTAAGTATTGGTCAATTTTTCGATTTTTTGGTTCTGTAACAGCTCTACACTTATTGAAACAGCCATTAGAACTCAGGGAGCTCTAAAACATGTTGGAAATTTAACTTTTGATTATTGTTTTTATGTAGTATTTCTATGTGTTGAATGTTTCAAATATGAAAGCTATGAGGAACATTTTAGGACAATTTAATATGCTAAGGTACCAACTGATAATTAGTATTTATATGGATATGGAATATACTTTTAAGCTTCCATAGAATATATACTAATTTTAAGTCTTAATGGAATGGAGCATAAAGTGTCTGTTTCTCTTTTCAAAAGGTTCATTTGCTATTTCAGTTGCTGCAGTGAATAAAATTCATGGGAAAAAAGGTGCTAGATGTTACTACCCATGGCTTTTCATAACAGCAGCTGTCCTTGTGATGGATATCATAGGCATTGTTTTTTACAGCATTGATATTTCAAATACCATGGTAAGTGATATTTATCTTTCAATGATACTTCTGTTACTTGCTATTATTGTTAATCCACATTCATGTAGAATATTAAGTATTAGTTTCGCTAGCAGGAAGACTTTAGACACCATAAGCTTGGCGGCTAAAACATTATTAGAGATAACATATTACTGTTATTATATAATAACATATTATTATTAATATGTTTGATTTAAGTATTGACTCTGATATGAGTTACAACATCTAAGTTGTAATTACACAAAGATCAGCCATTGAACTAAAATGGTCCACCACATATTAACTATATTGTGGTTAGCTAAGGAAAGTGCTGATATTTTGCGATATATATTTCTAAGATAACAATTCTCCCATAAATAAATAATAAAATTCTGATATTTTGGATATACATTTCCAAGATAATAACTCCCCTCTAAATCCGGTTTGATAATGAAAACACATCACACAGGATTTAAAGGAAAGTAAGGTGACTCACCTTCTTTCCTTAAACATGGACTCCAGCAACATTGCAAAGGCTATTCGTCCTCTGTTGTGTTATGTGCTACTATTATGCAATGAAGTACTTATTAGATAAATTTCTAATTTAAATTATTAGATAAATTTGAATACAAATATTCATGCATTTTTATATCCACTGGCAAACCATTTTAAAAATTCTCAACTTTTTTTTTAGCTCCATGACCACCATTTTCTGTTTATAATTTTGATAATTTCAATATGGCTCTTTTTTTTATTTAAAAGGAAGAGTAGTTGGTGGTTCATGGATGGAGATGACTAATATTGAGATAACTTTTTAGGACAAAAGTAACCTAACAATTTATTCCAGTATTACTATTCTATTTTTTCTTAATTAATTTTATACTTAGAATTATTAATATGATTCTAAATATAAAATTTAGTAAAACTCTCATAAATATAAATTTTTAACTTGTATTCCGTCTACTCAATCACTCTGGGAAAAATATATGGTGTGACATTGTTTTTTAAATAAATTAATTTTTTTTCAAAATTCACTCTCAGCGCTTATTCTAAGATCTTGACAAGCTTGATCCTTGACAGAGGACCAATCCTTCAGAAGTGTGAAACATTTTTGGGAGAGGAATTGCAAAAAGATATAATATTTGTTTAAAATATTTAAAGCTTTTCTTAGTTTTATCTTTTTTTTTTTTGTATCCATTCTACTTGCCTTTAATCCTACTCTTAACAGTGTATTCGCAAATGCTNNNCCGAATTGATATAGATGCATATTCTCAATATATATATAACAGTATATAATAACACACACATATAATGTCACAGATATGAGAAAGCCCTACAAAAGATCCTAAGACAAAAAAAAAAAAATGTTTTGATCATGAAATATATTTTTTTAATGATTTTTATATTTTAAGTTCAAGCTAAAAATGTTACCTTGCTCCCATATATTTATTTTTTCAGACAGTAAAAGATTATCTAAAGCAATTTCCTATTGTCAGTCCACAACAAGTAAGAGGTTTAGATGGCGTTACTGTGATACCAGCTGTGATCATGCTCATTTTCTGCTGTAGAATTGTAGTTATTTGGATTATTAATGCTTTCATATTTGGGGTAGTTATACAAGCTGTTATAGCCTTAAAAAGACGCTCACCAGCTGCAGAATTTGTAGAGGTAAACCATTTAAAATTTTAAATTATAATTTTATTTATTTATTATTATATTAGAAAATAATCAAATGAAAATAAGCTGTCACTGAGGAAGTTAATAGTATTTAGATATACTGGGTTTTTTATCATTTAAAATAAGAAGCAACTCAAAGATAATGGACAGGTTTAGTATTTAAGCCAACTAATATTTTTACTCCTTCTTTTTCTTAACTAATTGTTATATTTTAGTGAGAGTTGAAAACAAGAGGCATTATATTTCCCCTTATTTTCTTTTGAAGTACAGGTGTGACTGACTAATGTAAAATAGTATATTTTTGTTCACGTATGATGAACCATGATCCATATTTTAAATAATACATAAAAGCTTTATGAAGGTATAATTCAGAGATAGGAACTCCGTTCGCCATGACTAATACTTTTAATAACTCGCATACACATATAACCATACAGGAGGTTTCATTGCCTCCTAGAGATTTTATAATACAAAAAGTTTTATATTAAAATAATGTATAATATGCATAATATATTATGTACTTCAACACCTTCCATCATTGATTTATCATAAAACTTTCACCAGCTATCTAACACACACACAGTCCCAGTTCTTCATTGATCTTCTTTAGACAAGGACTGTGAAGGGGCTTAGTAAAGCTATCGACTGTTTGCTCTTGAGCCGCAACTCTTCCTATCTTGAGTGTACCATTTTGCACTTTCTCTCTCACAAAAAAATTCTGTATGAAAATGTGTTTTGTGTGTTTGTGCCATATTGGATTTTCAGCCAATTTTATTGTAGCACCTCAGCATCGGTAGTAGTTAATGCTAGAGAAGCCTGCCACCTACTGAACCATGAGACAGCACCTCCAGAATACATGCATACTATTCCTGATGTTGACCGACCAGTGTATCACCTTTAAGATCAGTATCCAAGTAGCAATAAAGATTTCCCTTCCCATAGTCTCTTTTGTAGAGCAATCCAAGATCAGGAGTACCCTTCAGATAGCGAAAAATTATTTTCACTTTGTATACATCATTGTTAGAAGGATTGTCCAGCTTCAGGGATACAACACTCACAGCAAATGAAATGTCCGGTCTGGTTCCTGCCAGTAGTTACATTAAAGAACCCACTGCTTCACGATAAGGAAAGTCCCTTGTGGATTTATTTACCATTTCTTTCCCTGATTCCTCACTGTCATCCTTTAAGATGGGAGTACTTACTGCCTTGCACTCACCCATTTGAAATTTTTTAAGGAACCTTTTTTTGACTCATTTTAATACCTTACTTGCTTTGAATGATCTCAAAACCAAGGTAATATTCAGCTGGTTTTGCTGTGACCCTAAATTGAGTTTTAAGTTTAGCAATAATAATTTCAGCTTCCTCTTTACTTGATGAGGATATTAATCCATCATCAACATACAATACCAACAAAATTTTAACTTTATAATTATTTTAAACATAAAAGCATGAATCTACTGAGCTTATTTTAAAACCTAAGCTTTCAAGGAAACTATTTATCTTTTGAAAGGGAAATACAAAAATACAATGTCATGAGAATACAATAATAATTGACAATAATATAATACAGAATTACCATAATGTAAAGTGATATAAAAAGTATGAATGTAGAAAACTACTAGAGAATTTAAAATATTTTTAAAAAACAACAAAAAAAAAAACATGCAGACAACAACTTATTGAAAAATAATTGAATAACATTAAAAAAGTAATTTGCCACACCTACCTATCATGAAGACAAGAGAGGACATCCTGTCCCTAAGTTCGCATTTCCATGACTGAGCGTAAATATAATTTTTCCAATACACACCATGGTAGGTAGAAGGGTGGGGGGAAGGTAAGAGGCGGAAGGTACAAAGGGAAAGCGGCCTGTTACAAGAGAGGGCAATAAAAAGGACAAAGGAAAAGAGGAAGGGTTTTACCTATTGGGAATAGGTAACTTTGGAACTGGGAAAATGTTTGACAGGTTTATTGAGAAGGAGGGCTGATGGTTTCTAAAAACCGAATTGATATAGATGCATATTCTCATCTGCAGCAATGCTAAGAACCGTCCTGATAATAGTCCCTCTAGCAACAGGACTGAAGGTTTCTTGATAATCCTGACCCTTCTTTTGCGCAAAGCCCTTCACAACCAATCTGGCCTTATAGCGATCCAATGATCTATCAACATTATACTTCTTAGTATATACCCATTTTGAAGGAGTAGTACTTTCCTAGTTGGGGGTAAGTTGCACATTGTCCAGGTATGATTATCCTCAGTAGATTTCATTTTGAGTTCCATAGCTTCTGACCAGTGTTCTGCTTCTTCACTTTTCATACCTTCATTATATGTTTGAGGAATGACATCAGTCTGAGCAATGTTAACATAATCTTTTAAATGTTTGTGTTCATTCAGTTTGGATGAATCTCTAAGATTTTTGCTTCTTCTCCAAGACACGATATCATCTCGTTCCATTTCTGAGTCATAATCATCTTCTGAAAATCCCAAAAAATCTTCCTTGTCAGACTCTTGAACATCATCCTTATGATTATTTATTTTTTCTTCATATTAATTAGTTATAGGTTCTTTATCTTGATTATAATCCAAATTGTCCTCTAAAATTTTAAGATTTATCGTGGGTTGATTAATCCCGTCATCAATAAGAACATCTTCAGTAATAGGTATAGTAGTTAATTCTTGAAATATTACATCACGAGATCTTATGTGCTTATTATGGGACAGAACTCTATGTCCATTATCTCCATCATATCTCAATAGGATTCCTTCCTGTGCCTTTTATCAATGTTTTTCTTTTTAATCTTGGGAACATGTAACCAGCATTTAGATTCAAACATTAGTAGATGTTTAATATAAGGCATTTGTCCAGTCCATAGTTCAAAGGGTGATTTTTCTTTGATAGAGGACACACCAGTTAGATTGAGGATGTAAGCAGCTGAATTTATCATTTCAACCTATAATTCTTTAGGCAATGATTCTTTTCCAGAATAAATTAGGGCTCTAGCAGCTTCAACCAACGTTCTATTCTCCTTTTCTGCACAGCCATTTTGTTCCGGAGAATATGGCATAGTGTATTTTACCTCGATGCCATGTGACCTTAAGATATTTCACTCTCTTTCATTGCTAAATTCTATGTATTTCAACAACTGAGTACGGTGAGAGAGCTAATACTGTTTCAGACGTTTTCTCAGCTAGCTAGAAATGCTGACGGAAGAACATAATTTCTCTTTCATTGCTAAATTCTCCACCATTATCACATAAAAGTGATTTTATAGTATGTCTAGTTACTTTGATTTCCATAAGAAAATCCTTTAATTTCTCAGATACTTCTTTTGTTTTCATGAAATATACTTTCCTAAATCTAGACCAGTCATCTTTAAAAGATTACAAAGTATTTTAATCCACTTTTAAATGCTACTTATGGACCACATAAATCTGAGTGTATCACCTGTCCTGGATTTTCAGCTCTTTTCCTTTTACCAAATTTTAACCTATGAGCCTTTCCATTAATGCATCCCTTGCACAATTCACTGTCAAGTGGAACAACAATATTTAATTCCCTTTTAATGACATCTTTAATGTGACGTTTATTTTGATGAGCCATTCTTTCATGATAAAGCTGGAGTAAATCATGTTTATTGAATGAGATGGATTGGTTACTTAAAGGTTTCGAATTTTCACCTATAGGGATAACTCTAATATTTAATTAATAAAGCCCACCAAATCTTTGTCGAGAGCCTGAAACAAGAGTTTCTTTCCCTTCAATCAATCTACACTTGAGATTAGAAGATTCAAATCTGCTTTTTGGTCTCAGATCCTGAGCAGCTAGGACCGAAAATAAATTTTAGGAATTGGTCGGTACATACCATACATTAGTTAATATAAATTTCTTCAATATTCTTTCCCAAAAAACTGGGATATCAATAGATCCCTGACCAATGGCCTTTATATTTGTACCATCAGCAGTTATTATTGCACGATCAGTATCATTAAATTTATCATAAGTGTTTAACTAATCCAATCTATGAGTAATATAGTGAGTGGCTCCATTATTACAAACCAAGTGTGCTTATTTGATTCTATCATAAGAGCATCTAAACTAACTGTCAATAGAACAGTACCTTCACTAGAATTAGTTTGTGTGCATTTAGCCTTTGCTGATTTATGAGATCTACCAACAGCAATCCAAAATCTACATTATTTAATAAAATGACCTTTTTTGTCACAGTAGGCACATTTTATTTGGTTTTTATCAAAAGCAGTTTTATTTGGTTTTGGAAACCATTTTATATGGTTTATCTTTATTTATTTTTCTACCTTCTATTATTGCCTTTACATGTAAAACCTCTTCAGAAACATTTGCAATTAAATTATTTTCAAATGTGCATAATTTTTAAGTTAAATTTTCTAAATTTTATTCTCATCATTAATCAATCTCCAACCTTTGGTAAAATATTAAAATGTTTCAGGTATATTTTTCAAAAATTTTCAAATCAATAAAACATCTTTGTTAGCTTCAGTTTGCTTTTCTATTTCCTGCTTAATTTGGTTCCAATATTTTGACAGTCTTAATATAAATCCCACTGAATCGTCTCCAAGTAGCCACTAATCTTTGAAAAACTTGTTGTACAGGTCAAATATTCTGTCTTCAGAAAACGTATCGAAGAGTTGACACAGTCCTAAGCACATATCTCTAGCAGTTTCATATCTTCGCACTTTCGCGAACATTTCTTCTGTCATATTGTTAGACATTATTAACAAAGCTTGATTGTCTGTACTTTTAAACAGAGCTAGTTCCTTTTTAAGGCTTTCTGAAACTTCGCCATCTAATAAAATAGCTGGCAATGTCCATGATCCATCTACAATTTCTATCGCTCTCGGTATTATAAGTAAGGCCATTCATAGTTTTGTCTTCCAGTTGTCCCAATTGGATTTTCCTTCCTTTGAGGCACCGAGAATGACTTCAATTGTGATCTCATCTTGAACTCAGAAATTGTTGGTCACCATGCATCCAAAGACAATCATAGTTTCACATATTATTTCTTTATGGAAGCGCGCAGAACCCATAACCTGTTCACGTATGAGGAACCATGATCCATATTTAAAATAATACATAAAAGCCTTATGAATGGATAATTCAGAGATAGGAACTCGTAGGCAGTGACTAACACTTTTATAACTCACATTCACAGATAACCATAAAGGAGGTTACATTGCCTTCTAGAGGTTCTATAATACAAAAAGTTTTATATTAAAATAATGTATAATATACATAACATATTAAGTACTTCAACAATTTTGACTAATGACTATAAATATAAATAAACCCAAATTTTCAACATACATAAATAATGAAAAAAAAATTTTAGATAAGTGATATATGGTAAAAGAAGCATAAATATTATAATAAAATAAACTAGGCTAAAATTTAAAAAAATCTGACATATAATTAACAAATAAATTAGAAAATAACAATGGTATAGTAATAGACAAAAATAATTATTTCTAACAGGTGAACTATTGTTTATAATACAACAGCTGTCCAGGTTCCTGGAGTACCACAAAACACACTCACAAAAAAGAGATTACTAGATAGTAGATTTGGTGTATAACTGAAATATAAAAATTATTTTTCATAAATAAAATGACCTGTTAATATTATATATTTTAGATCCATAGCTATACTTCTAATCCTTCTTAAAGTCTTTGAAAAAGCAACTCTCAAAAATCTTACATTGTGGTTGGAAAATAAATATATTCTTAAAATTTTAAAGAAAGTCAATACTTGTACAAAAGAAACAAAATTATAATAGAGCCTTTCATATGTATACTTATTTTGCTAACAGGATAAATAAAAGTATTAAGTGGCATTATTTTCAGGTTTTTTCAAAGCCTTTTTTCATGTTGATCAGGAAATACTTTTGAAAGAAAAAAAAATAAAAATAAAACAATTTGTTGAAATTCATTATAGGAGGTTGAACAAACCAATTTCAAATAGGCTGGGTTCCACAAGGATCTAGTTTAAAACTTGTCCTCTTTTTACTTTTATCAATTATCTGTTATTTTTTTATTATTTATAATTACCTTCAATTAGTTCTTATATAGTGATGATTCAGTCATTCTTAATTTGTTGAAAATATATACTAAATCACTAAAAAATTAGTGAACATACATGAAGTTTTAGAATACTGATTGATATAAAATATGTTAAAATTAAGCTAAAAAGAGATATACTATATTCACATTTAATACAAAAAGGGATGATTGAATATAATCTTACATCCTGAGAACATATAAATTTTAAGTAACAAGGGCTTTAAAATTTATGAAAATCTCATGTCAGGCTTGTGTGTTCTTAAAAAAAGTTAATACTGAATGTTACTAACTAAGCATTTATCTTTTAGAAGTTTTCCTGTTAGAGTTATATTTCCGCTGTTTTAATTGGCACTATCATTTTATATGAATCTTATACCATATATGTGAGTTGGGATTTATTTAGCAACCTCTTGTAAGAGTGAGCTTCATTTTTCAGTTGCTATTCTGGACTTATTTGTATGTTACTTGACAACTTTAGAAGTCCTTTTCATTCCAAATTTATTTGCTTTTGAAAATAGGCTCTTCATTAAATAAGAAATAAAATGTATAATTTATATAATGGTCCTATTTGTATTATATTAGATATATTTCCACATATTTTACTATATTTCACATGCATTATCTTTATCACTAAATATAACATGGATGAAATATTGCACTATTACATGGTTTTATACCATTATATTCTTATTTATTTATCTATTTAAATAAATAAGAATAGAAGTAAATTATCTNTAAGGAGGGTGGGGGGGGGGGATGAGCCAAGTAGGTATATTATCGTATAAACCTTAATGTATCGACACTGAAACTTTAATTCATTTAGTGATGTCAATATGACGTAACCCAGCAATTTACTAGTTTTTTTTTAATAATCTGTCATTTCTGCCCATACAATTTATTTGGGGGGTTCCTTCCCTGATTTTTCTAAACCAAAATATATATATACTATTAAAACACAGGGTTTAATTATATCATAGTGATATAATCAACCATGGGTTATTATAGGTGCCGGGTGTCCTAAATTATCTAGTAATGTTTTTTTGTTTTTTAAATAAAATTGTTATGATTTTCACATAAATTATTCTGAAAATTATTATATACTCAATGATTTATCATGATTATCTGAGCATGTTATAGGGTATATTGTATGTTTATCTCAAATCTTTGTATATGAAATTTGTTTAACCCAGATTGATTTTTTTATAGAGAGAGGCTCGGATGAAGCCTTCTGAAGGCAGGCAAGCTGGATCATGGGTAAACATTGACCCACGAGAGGGAGAATTAGAACTGCCATCTCAAAGGCCTCAACAACACATTGAAGATAGGCGGATGGAAAGTACAATAATTCAGAGTCCGAGTGAGGAGAGGGACCGGCCTCAGTTTTATGAACCGTCAACCCGACGACCAGAACAACCGCCATTCCCACCCCAGCGTCCGAGTCGCCTTTACCTTCCTCCTCAGAGCCGAATTCCCCCCAGCCCTCCACCTGATCCCTCTACCCCAATCTTTGATGTCACAGGAAAACCTACTACCCCTGATAGCCCACAGGCAGTTTTTATACGCACCAACACCAGTAATAATCAGTAGTAAGTTATCCTTATTATATTTTATAAATAATATTGTCTGTATTGGACTTATATTTCTTTAATTTATTTATTACTCAAGCACACAGTACACATGTACTTATATGAAATGAAATGAAAATTAACTTTATTTTAGGACATAAACCCCCTGAGAATAACATAATTGCTCATGTGAAGGCTTATCTGGCCTTTAATAAACATATATCTGGTCTTACAATAAAATATATTTAAAATTAATATTTACGTTATAAAACAAAATATTGAATTCAGTAACTATAGTAAATAAATATGTGATAATAATTAAATATGAATGACAGGTGTAAAAAAGACAAAAAATAGTCTTAAATTGTTAAATGAATGTTTCAAGAAAAATAAGTTTAAAAAAACTTACAAAATCTATTAGTAAGCCATATTCAGGACTGTTGAAATACGTTGTCACAAGAAAGAAAAAACTTTATGATCTACATTATTATTACTTAAAATTGACACTACTAAAAATAATATGGTATCAAATACTGTAGAAAAAACAATAACAAGTGTGAAGCTTAGATACAGAATATTATTTTCATTATATATTAGCTATTTATATTCATATTCAGCTATTTATATATATTCATTATTAGCAGATTTCTCTTGGAAAGAAGAAATAAACTTGAACAGAAATCAAGCTATTCACATTGGTACCATGAGACGATGAGAAAAATTGCACAACTTTACCATTACAACATTGGAGGAGATAAAAATATGGTCTGTGTGTGTGCGCGTGTGTGTGTGTATGTGTGTGTGTTTATAATATATATATATATATACTTTTATAACTCACATTCACANATATATATATATTATATTTTTTTACGAACATTGGATGAGTTCAATAATGGTTGACATTGGTAGAGGAGGAGGGAGTTAGATGAAGGACCCTTCTTCTTCATGAGTAGCATCCATGGGAGCATAGATGCTCAATAATAGGGCCCACCACGCGAAGTTGAGAGTAGAGTTAGAAAGGAGAGGCTAAGTGGCTATGTAATCACATCACTTCCTCCTTATTTTAGCAAATTAGCATTTACACCTTCAAGAATAGAAAGACCTGTAGAGAATAATTAAAGATTAATGTAGAGAATTTTCTGGCATTCAGAAATGTGACCAGGAAGGTGACCTACCTGAATGTAGATGGTGTCCCTGTGTGGTGGTGTCTTTTTTCTTTATTATATTAATTGTATATCTTTGTTCACAGTCTACAAAGCATCGATAACACATTACCTTTTTCTTATACACACCCACGCCCTGTGCCACAACAGCCTTTGAAAGGGATACCAGAGCCTGACTACACTCTACACCGTGTGCCCACAAGAGGTACTATTCAGAGCACAACAAGCACTCCTTCGGAAGAAGAAGAAATTAGGCCAACAAAAAGATTTGAGAACAGTAAGTTCAAAATTATTCTCCAAAGTTTTCACAGTCATTTACTTCATCTCATTTTTTATTTATTTTTTTTTTTTTACTTTGAACAAAGTAGTTTTATCCTAGAATTATCAAAGGCTTAGAGAATTGTACTTGAAGAAAGTTATTAGTTTACAACAACAACCATATTATGTTAAGCTAATTCTGTAATATTTAAAGCAAGTTTTTCAGTTGGCTAATTTATATATTTTAATTAACTGTCCTATTTTAATAGAAGGCAGGATATGAACTTCGATAAATTAATGATGATTATTTTAGGCTTTAAATCTACTAGGCGAATATTTCTGAATATATTGCTGTTTGTTCTCATTTATTATTGGTTCTGAGTTTTAAATTATTATTTGAATTAAGTATAACTAGGGCTGTTGATTGTGTAGGATTGACTAAATAATGGATTTTTTAAATTACAACTCTTATCATTTGTATTTTACAATAATATGATATAATAATTAATGGATTATAAATTATATTTATTTTTTTAATTTCATAAACAAATTTTATTGTTTATTTGTGTTGTGCATGCATATTGTTCCACTTGAGAATAAACCATATCAAATTTCTTAATGTAATTTTGATAGAAAGAGGAAATGTAAGTTTTGGTCCATTAAACCTATTGAAGAATAAATAAGTTCTTCTTGGCCTGTGAGAAGCCAAATAAGTGGTTAATTTTGCATTAGAGATCTGCACTTTTTAAAAATTATGACAACATAAATTTAGTATCAAGAGACATTGAGGAAGTTCATGTAATAATCAGTTTTGAACACAATTTTAGGGACTAGTAAAATGTTCAATAATTATATAAGGGCCAGTGAGTAGCTATTATTATAAACATGGACTTGGGTCATTCCTGGTATTAGATGTAGCTTGATGCCATGTGTAAAATGTATATAGAGTTTGGAAGATAGTATATGGGTGTTTTATACTTAATTATTAATAATAATAATAATCATTAATAATAATATGTCTATTAGGTCATTTATCCATAATAGAATTATTTTAATTTGTATAAGTTAGGTAACCTGGATAAGGACACTTAAAATAATGGATATTAATTCTGACTTAATTGGTGAACAATGTTCACCAATAGGGTTAATAACTTATTATCCAGGAATGAGAAATAAAATGGTGCATCACATATGGGCATAATATATTTATCAAGATCATGTACAATAGATTTAAAGAAACTAATTTATAAATAGAATATAGATTATATTTTTGAATATTGTAGGACTGAAGATGGTTCATATGGAGCCGAAAAATCTCTTGAGATTGATTGTGAAAAAATTAAAAATATATATATTTGAGACTGAAATTGGTCCCCTTTTTATCTTCTACAATTAATTTCAATGTTCAAACAAAATATATAACCATTAATTAAATAATAACATTACATTTTTACAATAAACACAAATGTGTGTGTACATTATATAAATAATAAATTTAGAATTTATGTGAAGTATTTGTATTCGTATGATCAAAACCTCTTTACATAGAAAACCTCTTACAAAAAATAAGTGATATATGTACTTGGATTTTATTCAGGAGGGCTAAGTAAAGATCTAGCAAAGGGGCGCCGGGATAGCTCAGGGGATCCGTACGGGTCTCGCAATCCTGACGCCGCGGGTTCAAATCCCGCCCAGGTCATTCTTTTATTTATAATATAGAAGCTTGTCCTGAGCCATGGGTGTTTAAAAAAGGGTGGCAACCTGTAGATAGCCCCTCCCTCCAATGACCCNTTTTTAAAAAAAAAAAAAAAAAAAAAAAAAAAAAAAAAAAAAAAAAAAAAAAAAAAAGATCTAGCAAGAAGTTTCTTTTTAATTTTTAATACTATTTTCATCTCCATTCCAAGGAGATATTTTCAGCAGATTGCCTATCATCACAGTATTATAGCTAAAACTCAATGTTAAATATTTTTATTTTTTTTATTTAAATAAGAAGGAGATACCACCTATTAAAACCAGTTCACTTTTCCTTTCTTATTTTATCTTTTACTATTAGAGAATGTTAAGTCGCTAGCAAAAAGAGATTAGCTACAGTTTTTTTTTTTTTTCATAATTTTTAAACTGTAGCATACAGGATTCAAAGAATGTAAACAAAAATGTATTTTTTTTTTCAGATCCAAATGTATGGAAAGTTATGTGACAACGATGTCCTGTAATGTGACAACAGCATACAGAGAAGCATGCTCAAGATGAAGCCATAGCAATGGGCATCCGCCACATTTCATTGTTTCTTTTTCTTAATTTGGTAGGAACTAATTTTAATTCTACTAGATAAAAATAATGAAGCTTAATGTAAATGTAAAAATGTATATAACTTTTTTTTTCTATCAAATTTTTACAAATGAACTAGTAAGTACACTTTTATTTTTAAAAAACATTATAAAAAAACTACTGTTTTTAGAATAATATTGTAAGTTTTGAAATTTTTATCAATATTTTTAAGTTTTATGAAGTCTGAAACTTATGGAAAGAATATTTGATTAAATATTGCATTTATTAAATACATTTCAATTTTATTTACCCTTATTTCAATTGACTACTTTTCTAAAAAGTTTATAAAAAATGAAAATGAAAAAATTTTCTTCAAACTTTAATACACACAAAAACCATCATAAAACTTTCAAATGATTAAATTAAACTGTTTCCTAAATTTTCCTAAAATATTTTGAAATTTTACCGGCATAACAGAACATGCTAAAAATAAAAATAATATATCCTTTTTAATTAATGAATGACTTACTGAATTTAAGTTTCATATAAGGAAGTTTGTATATATACAGTTTATACTTTAGTTTTTTTTTTCTTATATACCTAGCTACTTGCTGCTGAAAAACATAAAATCTGCACAGTCTGAGTATTAATAAGTCAATAACTAAGTTTCTTTTTGAACTATTACATGGGTTTGTATATTAATTAAATGAAGCTTGGGCGGACAATTAGGTACAAAAAAAAATGCGTAAAATGAATCTTCCTTATTAAATAATGTGTATTTTTAAAATGTATTTTCTTAGAAAATAAACTATCACAATGACTTGAATTAAATATTGAAATTAAAATTTGATATTTTAGTTTTCAAGATACAATGAATCTAATTTTAAAAAAAAATGTTTGCCACATGTAAAAAGTTTTGGAAACAATTAAACTGAATTTGATAAAATTAGGGATTTAGGTTTTATCCATTCTAAAGATGTGCTTAATTTCATATGAGCACCATTATTTAACCCTAAGGGGGTTAAATTAAGACAAATGAATTGGTTTATAAATTTTTTGTTCTCTTTGTTGCTGTTTTTTTTTTGTTTCTTCATTTATTATCTTGTAATGAGATGGTTGGAGGGAATTTTGACGGGAAAATAATAATTATCCCTTGTGTCTGTTTAAGTCATAGCTAAATTAAGGTTATAAAATTATAAATTTTGTTTCAAAAATTTTATTGAATGACATTATTTATATTCAATTTCATTAATTACCCTCTTGGGACATAAGGAGTGTGTTAAAGAGCAAATTTTGTTGAGAAATATGTTACGGTTTCAGTATTATTAATTATTTCAAAGCATGGTGTGGTTGTATACACTTCTTAGGTGGCCTCCTTATGACCAAAGGAGTGAATTTCATTGAAAAATATATACAGATTTAGTAATTTATTTATTTATTTTTTTCTGTGATTCTATTTGGAATTAAGTTGGTAAATCCATTATGACACAATGGGAGTGTCGTATAGAGAGTTACATTAAAAATTTCTTGCTGGTTTAGTGTTCTTTATATATATATATATATATGTGTGTGTACACACACACACGCGCACTCACACACGCNTATATATATATATTTTGTTGTTTGTGATATGGTCATATGTGAAACTTAGTGATCCCTTATGACAAAAAGGGTTTGTCAGGGGGTGAATACGGTCGAGTATTTCTGTGGGTATAGTATTTTTAATTTTTTTTTGTTTCCTATTTATCACATAATGGTTGTATCAAAGACCAAATTTTGTTAAGAAATAATCAGTGTTTATAATTTATATATATATATTTTTTTATTTTTTGTTTAAGTTTTTGCAATTTTTATGTTTTTTGATGATCAATATTACAAAAGAAATAGCATATTAAACTGGATTTTCAAAATCTATTAGAAAATAAACTAATGTGAAATAATTTGCAGTTTTCATTATTGTTTTACCTCCTTTTCAACAGTTAGATGCTAATGATATTCAAATTTATATATAGTAGGATCAAAAACCTTTGGCTTATAACTTCTTAAAGAAGATAATTACTAAAAAATGATTAAGTAAACTAAGATCGCAGGAGGTTTATGAACAATATAGTTGATGAGCCTTGAGGTATGTAATTTATTTGCTCTATCGCTTGAATAATTCCATGTCAACGATGACTAGATATAGTTAAGGATAAAGAAAAATGCCTCCATCTCAGGTATACCATCATCATCAAGGCTAATGAAATTATTTCCGAAATACCATTAATTTACTGAAGTACAGGCTTTTTAAAGGCTTTACATTAAAATTTTTACAAGCCCAACTAAATTAAGTGAGTATAAAAGAATTATCCACAATGGAAAGAAAATTTTATTTTGATATTCATAATGTGATATAAATTTGTAAATTGTGAAAATAGCCACAGTTTAAGAGATAAAAATTACTAAGGTTAGTTTTTTGTATTTACTTGGATTTATACTAAGAAGTTCTTAAATGAAATCCAGGGCTACTAAAAAATTTTCTATAATCAGTGTATTACGAAAGTAACACTAAATTAACAGTTATTATTCACAATTTTGCTACAAAAAGATAAGAAATAATTTTGTGATGGAGATTATCACTTACATTTGTTAAAGATCACTATTAAGGAGCAATTATACACAAGAAAAAGTTTATTATACCTCATATTCTTAAAATAAACTGTTGTAAATCATAATAATAATAATATATGATTTG
This sequence comes from Oncopeltus fasciatus, assembly GCA_000696205.2. Lineage (NCBI taxonomy): Eukaryota > Metazoa > Arthropoda > Insecta > Hemiptera > Lygaeidae > Oncopeltus > Oncopeltus fasciatus. The sequence continues at coordinate 97,336 of KZ807307.1, read as the reverse complement.
TACTTTAAATATAATAAAGAATCAAATATGCATGGAAATTTATAAGAAAATATAAATAAAGTATTTTTGAAGATAATTAATTAATTGCAGATAGGCACAGTAATAATTAATTAACAAATAATTAATAAATTAGATACTGATTAAAGATTTTTTAATTGCCTTATTTACTCCACACTTAATGTTGAAATTGTGGCCTTCCTGTCACTTTCATGAAGTGAAAGTCAATTATAATTTTATTGGGCTTTTAATTTGACCTAAGTTGCTGTAGAAAAAACTCTCATTCAGCCTGTCTCCTCCCTTTGATCATATATATTTTTTTTTCTGAGTTAACTAATTATTATCCCAACCAATGAAATAACTAGTCTCTTATATTCTCAATGAAAGTGCACTATAATTGGTTTATAATTAGCAGATTTTTTTAAAAGGATTAAAGCTATTCTCATTTGTACATGACACAATTTTTGAAAAATTTCAATTCATCTTCACTGATTCTACATATGAGAAGCTAAAAATATGTAATGTAAAACAATATATATATATATATATATATATATATATATATATATATATATATATATATATATATATATATATATATATATATATATATATATATATATATATATATATATATATATATATATATATATATATATATATATATATATATATATATATATATATATATATATATATATATATATATATATATATATATATATATATATATATATATATATANTATATATATATATCGCGGTGCGCTAGCTGTGCCAGTTTACTGGATTTTAGGCTTTTACCTAATACTATATAGTTATATTTTAAGTTCTTTATACAATTTTCTTAATATTACACTATTCTAATTTTACATAATAGGAGGGTGAGGGGGCCCTCATTGTTACTGCACAGTAAATGATAACATAAACAAACATTTTTACCAGTTATGTTCTATTCAAAGTAACTAAGGGACACTAGATTGCTAATTTAAACACAGCTAACTTCCTACAGTAAATAAAGTTAAGTAATAGTTTGACAGTTTATACCAAATATAATCATTACTAAATAAAATACTTTTTAAGTTAGATACATGTATTGAAGTTAATATATGTGTCACGAATTCAAAACAATATAAATTAAGTAAAAACAGGAATTTTATTAGATTATATTTATCTATTTGAGAGAAAACATATATCTATATAAAAATACAAATCTATAAAAAAATAAAAAAAATTATCTATGCATTTCACTGATATCTGATCAACCCCCTGAAATTTTTTTAAAAAATTATTTTTGATTAGAGGGGGGAGACTGCTGTGCAAACATCCAAGGTTGGAGAAACAAGGATGGCTTCGTGAGCCTAAATGCCTTAAGTTATTGGGAATGGGGCCCATGGACCCTTTCTCTTTGCAAACAGATGTTTATTTATTTATTATTTTGTACGTTTAGTTTTATTGTATATTGCTGTCATCAGATTGCAAGACATTTATTAACAAACTGTAATAAATACAGATTTATTAATTATTAAAATTGCCTCCAAAACAAACTATTAAGAGTGAAGATGTAATTTTTGACAATAGGACTTAAGAAACTTTAATATGGAGTTTATTTACCATAATGGGTTTCTCGTAAAAAAAAAAAAAGTATTTATTTGTTAGAAAATTATGCTGGAGAAATTTGACAGGCTTTTGTCCAGGATCAGAAAAATGAAATACTTCAAAAATGTTGGGTAATTTTTTATTATTGCCTATATTTTTGACTTAACTTGTAAGTCTTCATCAGGGCAATACTAATGTAAGGAGAGTTCTCCTTTAGAGAACTAAGTTTAGTTCTGCACTGTGGGACATTATCATAAACATCTCTCGGAGATCTCTTTGGACATCACTGTCGTCCTGATGATAACTTACATGATAAGTCAAAACGTCCCCAATAATAAAATAATTACCCAACAATTTTGGAGTATTTTATTTTTCTGATCCTGGCGGAAACCCTGACTAATTTATCCAGCAAAATACTCGACGGCCAACGAACAATTTTTGTAATTCATCCAACGTTAGAAAAAAGAAGCATGAATGCCGGGTCAACTTTCTTTATTTTAAATATAACAAATGCTAGAGAGAGTACAAACACTCACACAAAATTTTTATTTGATGTTTATGCAATTTCTCAGAATGGTTGAATCTATTTCTTGAATGGTTGAATTCTTTTCGTTCCAAAAATGTGCTTAATTTCATACAAGCACGATTCATTAACCAAAAGGGGGAGTTAATATTTTAAAAATCAAAAGCTCTAGAGATTGGTGCCCTTTTGATAAAGGTATCAAGATTTAAATTTTTTGTTCCATAATTCATTTCACCTTACTCCTCTTCATTATTCCACTTCAAACTTAAACGAGCTCTTCTCTGACCACAGCCCAGTTCTCCTAACCCTATCCCTGATTCCTATTCCAAAACTATTACCTCTCTCCCTCATTAATGGCCCAGTCGATTGGGCCTTGTTTAGAACTCTCATAGAAGAGTCACTTGACCTCGGAATCTTTCTAAGAAACTCCGATGATCTAGATGACGCTGTACATTCCTTTAGCACAAACGTACAGCAATGCATGTATATGGCTAGTCTCAAACCAAAATTTACCAAATACTCTTCTGAGTCCCATAAACCACTCGCAGATTCGCTTAAAAAGCTCATCATAGCGAAACGCCGCTCAAGAGCATTGTTCCAAAAATATAGACAACCCTTAGACTGCAAAGTCTTCAACCATCTTTCAAGATTCATAAAACAAAAATTAGGTGTTTTATGAAATGAGGCCTTTAATGCCTATCTGTCTACCCTCTCAGCGGGAGATAAATCCCTTTGGATTGCTACTCGCAGAATCCTCAAAATCCATGAAGCTTCCACTCCCTAGCGTCGAGGAGATGGTTCCTGGGCCTCTTCTGACAAAGACAAGGCCGAAATGTTTGCCCAGCACCTCAAGCAAACATTTACTCCTCATTCAGATCCCTTAGACCTGTCCCATGCCGCGGAGACTGAGGAGTTCCTGGACATGCCATTACCTATGTCCTTGCCACTCAAGGCAGTAATACCTTCCGAGGTAAGAGATATCAACGTAATGTTCCAAGAATTTTGCAGCTTGGCCAAATAAGTATTGAAGATTTCTGGCTCAGAACAAATCAAGTCAGCTAATCTTTTAAAGGCGTAAGTTGTGGCTCAGCCCTATCATGAGGAATGTCCCGGAAAATATAGCAAGGGGGAGTCTGGAATGGAACCCAAGGTGCAAGAATAAAAGAGGACGAGCCTGAAATTCACGGAAGGATGACCTGAAGCAGGAGATTAGAGAAGCTCTAAAGGTCAATCCCTGTCCAATCAAAACAATTAATCTCTCTCCCACCCAAACCAACTCCTGCTTCTTGAGAAATGGTAATTTTCAAGAAGTCTGTCCTTCTTACTTCAAAATCGAGAGGTAATTTTCTGTCATGAGTCCGACAGCAGCCATTGTAGAGAGAAGACGTGTTTTGTTAGATCTCTAGAAATTGTTTCTTTGAAGTTCAGTTGTTACCAAACTGGTCACTGTTGAAGATGTAGCCAACCTGAAGACATTGATGAAGTTTCGAGGAATTTCACCGAGGAACAAACCCTCAGCAAATGAGTGAATCACTCAATTCTTTTTAGTAGCGAGGGGCATACAGGCATACAGGCAGACTTGCATGGTTAGCCGCTCAGACCATTACTTCAACGCTCACAGAGACTTCACCATTTTTCACAGTGAAACCATTCTATGTGCTCTCTAATGAAGAGACCATGGAGACCTCTGAAACCTCATCAAAGCGAAACGCCGCTCAAGAGCATTGTTCCAAAATTATAGACACCCCTCAGACCGAAAAGACTCCAACAATCTTTCAATGCTGCGGAGACTGGAAGTTCCTGGACATGCCATTACCTATGTCCTTGCCACTCAAGGGAGTAACATCTTCCGAGGTCAAGTATATAATCTCTCATCTGCCTAAGCGCAATTTACCCGGATATGATTTAATCACCGGCCAAATTCTCCGTAATCTTCCCAAGAAGGCAATTGTATTCTTGACCTACATTTATTAATGCATATTCAGAACTACCCACTTCCCTCTCCTCTGGAAATATTTTGGTATAATACTATTTCCCAAACCTGGAAAATCACCACATAGCCCCTCATCCTATCGTCTTATAAGTCTCCTTCCTACACTAGGCACCTTCCTTGAGATTTTTAGGCGTATTTTCTAGGAACATACGGATGGTCACGTGACATATGAAGTAAATTCCCCCCTCCCCCTATTATCGTCTTATCAGGTGACCTTTGTCCCTAATATTTTATTTAAATAAATCTTAATCCCTATATATGGAGTTAATTCCCCAATATTCTCCTATTTGATCTTTGACCCCCACACCCTCCAGAGATTTTTAGGCGTATTTTCTAGGAACATACGGGTGGTCACGTGGCATATGAAGTTAATCCTCCCTCCCATGTTATGATGAGTTTAAGGATATATTTGACCCCTAGGATACTTTACTTGAAATTAACATCCTAGCCCTATTTGACCCCCCCCCCCCCCCCNAGTTCAGTGAAACCGAATTGTATGTACGACTGGTCATATTTGCGGAATTTTGTCTTTCTGCACTCACTAGCACTAGCATCACTACTTGACGACGGTCTTCTTAAAAACTTATCCATTGCTACTTTTTCTAACTGTATTTGCTCGCAATACTACTCACAAGTGCACACACAGTGTTGAATGATCGACTCAAGAAGCCAGACTGTCATGTCGTCTGCCGTCCACCGGCTAGCTTAGCCCCCCCCCCCCTTGTTAATGGCTTATTATTTGACCTTTGACCACTCATCCCCTTGGTACTAGACACCTAAGTCTCAGATTCTAAACCCACAGCGCACAACGTTTTTCTTCCTGTGCTTCTATTTGTAATTCCTAGCGTGCTCCTAGGGAACGCTTAGCCTTACCATTGAATTGAAAATTTAGAACGGTGAGCTGACTTCTCTGGTGTGCCATTAGATCTTAATATGTATTTCTCCCTTGGTCCTGTTGCGCTGCTGGTTATTTTTTAATTAAATAATTACATATCGTAATTCCCCTTGGAGCTACTCCCCAAGACTCTGTTATTTACCACCCTATTCTAAACATCTATGGCAACTTTTTATCCGTCATTATAAAAATATGTCTTTGTCCCCTAGAATTGGTCATATTGTAGAATGAAACTAAGGAGGTGCGTCAATAGGCGAACTTCGTAAAAAATATTTAGGTTTGATTTTTTCATATTATTTTATATAGATGAAGAAATGATTTTCTTCAAATTTCGGACTTATTTTAAGACTTAATTTGATTTCGTACATGTAAAATGAATGTAGGTGTATATCCCCCATCCTGTTATTATGTGTTAAGGACTATCGTTTCCCCTTTAACTCCAAAAATATTTTATTTTAATTCAATATTTTAACTCCCCTCTCCTACGTTATTATGTTTTTGGTCCTTTTGACCTTTGGTCTCTAGAATATGACATACTGTAGAATGTAACTTAAGGGGTGCGTCAAGGGGCGAACTTCATTAAAAAAGTGTCAGTACTTTTTATTTTATTTTAAATACTTATCTTTTAAGAGGGAATAATGCGATAAGGAGAAATTTCCCCAAATTTAGGACTTTGTACCTTTTTTATTATTTACGTTTTAACCTTTGACCTTTGATCCCTAAGCAGAACATGTCTTAACATGAATTATGATAGGGACTTGTATGGAATCGAGGGATGTGTTAATTAGCAAATTTCATCTAAAAAGACTATGCTTTGACAGTATGACGCAAGGGGTGCGTCAACGAGCGAACTTCTTTAGAATGTATGTTGCAGGTTTAGTATTTTTGATATTTTTCTGTCTTATACCTAGGTCTCGTGTGGGATTTGTGTGTAATTTTGTACTTCATCGACGTATGATATAGAGCAGTGGTTCTCAAACTGTGGGTCGCGACCCCCAGGGGGGTCGCGTGGTGTGTCCAGGGGGGTCGCGGGATAAGGAGGAAAATAAAAAAAACAAATCAGTCATAGCTGTAGTTTTTATTAATAACAAAATTTATAGGCTACACAAATTTGTAATACACATACCAGTTGAAAAAGGTGTAATAATATTTAATGGGAAACATGAGCTTGTTTGGAATTAACCAATTTTTTTATGTCCGGAATGAGTTTTGTAATACACAAAAGAATGTCATTTTCCAGGGTGATTTTGTTTTGATATTCACCATTTTGGAGAAACCTTGTTCACAGTTGTTAGACGTAGAAAATGGCATCAAAGTCTGTAATGCTTTTGTAGACAGTTCTGGGTATTCATTTTTAATACCTATCCACAATTTGTCGATACAAGCACTGTTAAAAGTGAGTTTTGCTGACTGATCACTTGAAATTTCGATCAGTTGATCATGTTGACGAACAGTTAGCTCAGCTTTTGTTACGACTTGATCACTGAACGGATTGACTACCCACAAAACCCCACTCGTATCCTTATTTGGAATGTAATCTGTCAACTGTTCAATCAAACCTTCGAGATGAGAAGATTCTTGTAAGGAGAGAGATGAAGTGTCAGGGGATGTACAGTAGGATGTAGACAGAAACCCTAAAAACTCTTGAGTTAGTGTAAAATTTTCAAAATCTTCTTTCTTAACTCTTGCGTTCCAAACACTGAGTTTTTTTACAAATGCATTTACTCTGTCTTGAGCATATATCATATTTTTGTCTGGTCCTTGTAGGGATAAGTTCAAAATATTAAGGTGAGAGAAGATATCAGCCAAATAAGCAAGCTTAACCAACCACTTTTCATCACTGAAAAAAGTGGAAAGTTCGGGTTTACTATCAACCAAAAATAACAACAATTATTAATTTCTGACTTTAATCCAAACAGTCTGCTTAATACATTACCACGGGATAGCCACCGTACTTCAGTGTGAAATAAAAGATGTTTATGCAAGGCTCCTACCTCTTCACACAAAATATTAAACATCCTACTTTGCAGCGGGCGACTTTTAATGTAGTTCACTATCTTGACAGCTTCATTTAAAACTTGCCGTAATTCATCTGGCATTTTCTTAGCTGCCAAAGCTTGCCTATGTAAAAAGCAGTGAACCCAGCTTGCATTCGGTGTCAATGATTTCAACCTGGCAATTAAGCCACTCTTCTTTCCCGTAAGGGCCATTGCTCCATCACTACAAATTGAAACACATTTCTTCCAATCAAATTCAAAAGGTTCAGTTGCTTGAACAATCACCTTATAAAGACTTTCACCTGTTGTATTATTCGGCAGGGGCTTACAAAACAAAATATTTTCATGAATAGCATCACCGTAATCGTACCGGATGAAGCATAAAAACTGAGCACAGTTGGCAACATCTGTTGACTCATCCAACTGAATTGCAAAAAAAGTACTGTCTTTTATTTGCTTCTTTAGCTGGTTCTGAACATCTTCAGCCATGTCACATATTCTTCTTGAAATAGTATCATTTGATAACGGGATTTTTTTCAATTTTTCAGCATCTTGAGGACTGATTATATTTGAAACCATATCAATTGCAGCAGGAAGAATTAATTCCTCAGCAATTGTATGGGGTTTCCCTTTTTTAGCAATCTTCAGTGCTACCTCGTATGAAGCTTTAAGAGCATTCTTATTAACATTAGCAAGATCCGTAATGTTTACCTGTTGACTTCGAAGGGAGAACAGTTTTCTTTGGAAAAATTCCACTGGTTTGTCTTTCAAAGCAAAATGTTTAGTTTCTAGATGGCGTTTCATTTTCGAAGGCTTCATGCTTTCAGCTGACAACACTTCATTACACACCACACATTGAGGTTTGTCTGCCAGTTCAGTGAAACCGAATTGTATGTACGACTGGTCATATTTGCGGAATTTTGTCTTTCTGCACTCACTAGCACTAGCATCACTACTTGACGACGGTCTTCTTAAAAACTTATCCATTGCTACTTTTTCTAACTGTATTTGCTCGCAATACTACTCACAAGTGCACACACAGTGTTGAATGATCGACTCAAGAAGCCAGACTGTCATGTCGTCTGCCGTCCACCGGCTAGCTTAGCCAATAGTGTTTTTTTTTT
>KZ807307.1:37758-65618 GCA_000696205.2 Oncopeltus fasciatus | reverse complement strand
TTCAAAACCACTCTTTTTCTCCAATATATATATATATGTATGTATATTTCTGGGTTTTTTTATTTATGAGAACTTATATAAGTCAATGAGTTACTTTTAGGTTCCATTCGATTATTCCGTTGGATTTATTTTGTTATACATTTTTAAGAATTCTTCAGTAAATTTCAACCAAATTTATTGCTTAAAAAGTTATTGTTTCATTTTTCTTTTCCTTTACGATTTTATGAATTGGTTATGTTCTAGCAATTTGGTAAGTGGGAAATCATAAAAATGAAAAAAAAAAAACAACTTCTGCAAGGTTATGATGTTTTCTTGTTTTCAATGTATTCAATTTGCCAGTCATTCTAAGCCTACTTCCTTATACAATGGCAGAACTGAATTCCGGGTTTTAAACAAAAGACAATATCCACCCTGGAAGTTTTTATGCGCCTCACCGATTGGTCTGGGTAAACTTCCTGAATAATTTAGCAGGACAAGAAGGAAGCCCCCAGCTGAAGTTGCATAATATAATTACTTCCAGAGCTCGGGGATTCAATAAGACGACCTCAATAAGAGATTTTTCCTCGGTGGAGAGGAGCTAAAAATAAAGCTGCTAGGCCTTTTCCCATTAGGAGAACGCCTGGAGGAGTCCTGAAGTCCTGGAGGAGCGGTGGCCGCCGGGAGGGAAGGTTATGAGAAAAGTTAGTTTTCCAGTGGAGTTTTGGCCCCCTACCACCCCCTCAAACTGCCCCCTCCCACAACCCCCTTATTGTCAATTAATTATAATATGATTAAAGTAGTTTTCAGTCGGAACAAAATAAACATGATGTAAAGGATACTCCGTTTCCCCCCCTACTTCCCGCCTCAGGAGAGAGATTTATGGAGTAATAATTAGCTAATATTTGAGAATATTTAAGTGAGAAAAGTTCACAAATTTATTGGAAACCTGATTCATTTATCTCTTACTGAATAACACTAGCGATGCCTAGTGACTTCTTCTGGAACTATTGATTGAAACATAGAATGCTTTACATTCAGCCTCATCATTTATAAAAATTGAGTTGTTAGCATAGAAAGATATTAGAAATTCTAATATTGATTAGAAGTATATATGCACATAAAATGTAAACATATGTGAATATGGGCTGAGAAAGATGATAAGCGGGGCAAGAAATTAACAAAATTTCGTAATAAATAAGGAAGTTTGATTCAGGGAAATTTCAATATTTATTGTATACTTTGAGAGCTTATTGCAAGATGCACGCTGTGCAGGATGTAATTTCTAAAAAAAAAAACAAACAGCTTAATGATTGATGAGGACGGAAAAAGAATTAGATACAAAGAATTCATACGGCCATACAAACTGAACAATCGCTCGATTCACAAAAGACATTTGCACAACCGCCAAAAACTTCAAGTCACAGAGAGGAATATGCAACTGTAATATAGACAAAAAAATGACGTAAAATGAAGATAGTGGAAAACATGAAGATTTACAAAATTAAAACATAATTAACGGATAACTGATTACACATTAAACACCTCTGGACACACTCCATGAAAATCTCACAATAACAACCTAGGATCTAGAATAAATTGTGTACAGCACGGATATATATATATATATAGTAAACAAGAGTGTTTGTGAGTCTTTCTTTACTCCTCACTGAGGAAGGGCCCGAAATCCCCGAAAATTTTACTTTTAGTGATTTTCTTTTTGTGTCTTCATTGCACTCTTTATACCACCTGATCTTCTTTACTATATATCGTAGCCGCAAGTGTTTTATTTAAATATGCATATATGTATATATATATATATACATATATTCAAGAGGCGTACAGCAGAGATGATATTTACCAATGAACTATGTATTTTTTTGGGTGCGTTTTTGTAAGCTGCCATTTTCAAGCCCTAAAAGATAGAAATAGTATACTATTATATACAAAAAATATATTTTAACAATGTTTTAAGTTAATATTTGTTTTTAAACATATAAGAATTAATCAGTAAGTTAATTTTGCTTTTGATGGAATTTTTTTAAGTTATATAACTTGTTTGTTTTAACTTGTAGGGCTTGAAATTAGTAGCTAGCCGAAACATAGCCAAATAAATATATTTTATATACAGATAAGGCATTATTTATTTGGAGCTTAATACTAGCCTTGAAATATAATATATTAGTCTTAGGAACCAATATGTGAAATAACCTTCTGTTATTACTATTCTTCGCTGCTGACCTTGTACAATTTATGCTATAGTTCAGGCATATGGTCAAAAAATTTAAAAACACAATCATTTTATTTTGATTCACCAGTTTCTCATCTAATACTCAGGATCTGAATGTATAATTTTGTAAAAAAAGATGCAAAAAAAGCAAATCAGTATTTACAGATTAAGTAGTGCATCTTCCTTTATAATTTATAACTTCCTTACTGAAGAATAATTTATATTTTTTATAAATGATTTTCTTCAAAATATTAAAAACGTACAGATGATATATTACGTTTGAAAAACAGGCATTGATAAGTATCATAGTTAAAAACACTAAGATCGAATTGTAAGAATAAATAGGAATTTAGTGATACTGCATAATGATAAAATGCAAGAGTGAACAGTCTATTAATCAATAATTCTGTTTTGGCAACATGAAAAACTAATTACTTTTAGATAAATATTTCACCCCATTAAATTTATTTTTTGTATATAAAATAAATTACCATGAGTACACAGAAAAAATTTGTTGAAATTAGAAAATTATTGAGAGTAAGTAATATGTCAATAAAATTATGAGAAACACAAGATGGAAAATCGTGTTGATGTGAGCAGATTCAACATTTAGTAGAAATTTTGTCTATTTGTGCTGAGAAGAGAAGTGACAGAGGTACATTAAAGGGGTAAAGAGTAAGAATTTTGTCTATTTGTGCTCTAGAGTAAGAATATCAAGCCGATGAAAAATGAGGATGAGAGTTATGTGGAAAAGGTTCATAATGGAGTATGTGAACATAGAAAATCGTTGGAATTGATTAAGTTTGAATTCTAACAAGACCATTGGATGGCTCAACTTCTAAAAAATTTCACGAGATTCAATCGTTCCAATTTTAGTTTATGTACCACCGAGGCGAGTACTTCATGAATAGCTGAAATTCATTAATGTGGTGAGGGGTTTAAGGAACACCAATTTGAAATAAGATTGAAATCTAAGTTAGCAACAGTGAGAGGGGGGGGGGGCTGGTAATAAAATTCTTAAAATTATAATTACGAATATGTATTCTCTTATAAATTACAAATATTACATTATTCTAACAAAAGGCATATTAAAAAATAGGATTTATTAAAATGGCTGAACATCCTTCTTCCTCAACGGCTGGGCGACCTTGAACGACCTTCAGAGAGCTTACTTTATCTGACAATTGTTAATTACTGAATCAAATTAAAGGCTTTTGCTACTGCAATTTTCCTTTGTATCCTTCATAGAAGCTACAGCAGACTATCTGCATAGTATACTATTATAAATTACTATCTATACCATATTGCGAAGGACTTTGCTGGTTCAAAACATGGCAGCGAAGTGAGTAAATTAGGGAAGAGAATGTGGAATTTTCAGATTTCTTAGTTATAGTACTATACTAGTGTATTAAATAAAATCTCAATCCATTGGTTGTAGAAAAATGTGTTGTTTATAAACAATAAATAAGAGGGAATAGAATAAAAAATTTATCTGTCCCAGCCAGGACACAAAAATCTATCCTGGTTGGGACAGATAGATTTTTTTATTCTATTCCCTCGCATTAATTGTTTAAAATGTACGTGGGATAATAAACCACAACTAAATTACTATTTATGTGTTGTTTATATTGTGATGCTTACAAAATATTTATGGCAGAACTTGTTAAATCCTGATCTGATTTTTGAAGATTGAGGACACTTTGTTGTTGATGACCAAACAATTATATCTTTCAAAAGAAATATTTAATAAAATAAAGAGTAAACAGTTCCGTTCTGTAGTATGGCTGCCCGAAGGATTGCATGAATTTATTTTCTATAAGTGAAAAACAATTCCCGATAATATGTGGCGATCATTCATGAATATGAGCAGTTTTAGCCTCTAATATTTTTTTATTTAACTTTGCAATAATCTAAAGATATAACAATCAATGATATTTCCTACTCTTTCAGCGAATGTCTAACAGTAAAGATAACTTTTGAGGTTGTTCTGATGGAGCTATATGTAATCGAATTTGATTTAATAATTCTTAATGCAGGCTGGAATGAAAGGAGCTTTATATGCAGTTTAGGGTTATGCAATTTAATATTGATCAGTTTATTAATAAAAGCAATATACTGTAGGCATGGGGATTGCTAAGGTTGTTACTGGATTGCTAAAGGGATTTCAAAGGATTGCTAAGAGATTGCTAAGGGATTGTTAAGGGATTGCTAAGGGATTGCTAAGGTTACATGAAAAGGAAAGTTCAAATACAAATATACATCAACAAGGATGCTGAGGAATTCGATGTTTACACAACTCTTGCATGACTAATTTCTTTTAACCTCCAGTCCATATATANAAGGCCTTTAAGAAGAAAGCCATAGGTTTAAAACGAAAAGAAATGTTTTAAATGAAAATAAAGTATATTTATAATGTGAAAATAGTTTTTTTTATGTAAAAGGAAATAGTAGTATTTTTTTTTTGCTTTTATTTATTTATTACATTGTGGAAAATAGGATTAAAGAAGACATTCAATAGTAATTTAGTAATGCAATTTCGGTAGGGCTCTCACATTATATATATATATATATAAATTAAATATTAAGGCATCGTTTTGCAAAATTGAAAGAAAAAAAAATTGTTTTTCGTTGAAATCCAATAATGGTCGGGGTTTACAAGAAAAGCACATAGATAATCAGTAATATCTTCACTATTAATACCATTATGTGAAATTGCTATATACTATAAAAACTATATATACATATATTCAAGAGGCGTACAGCAGAGATGATATTTACCAATGAACTAGGACCTTGAGCCTTGCCCCACCATGCCGCACGACATAACATTAGCCATTGGCATCTTTGTTCTTCTCTTTGGCTTTTACAGTGGGACCTCTGCAGCTGTTTTGTGTCATTTATGTCCGACGTTGGGAAATCCGCTTAAATTGCACTGCTTATGTAGGCCGGACTTGATAATGGAAGTCCGGAAGTCCATTAGCAGTGGGGTTTGCATGACCGGGGAAGTTCCAATTTAAATATTCATCAGCTGTGCAATTATGAAAAATTCTCTTAGGAATCCTCAGATCTTACGGAACGTACTTCTTCATTTTAAGAATTTGCTTTCCCTAAATTTGAAATAAAAGTACTTACTCGCTCTATTTTTCTCAGTCAACATCAAAACAAAGCACATAAAAATCTAATGCTTCAATGATACTTGGGTTTATAAGTTTTAAAAAGAGTACAAAAAAATCCTTATATTTACAAATATTATTTTTTTGTGGTATTTAATCCCACGTAAATTTTACTAATGGTAAATGCACCTGCGCGGATAGCAGGAGATCCAGGTTCGAGTCCTGGCTGGGACAGTTAGATTTCTTGTTCTGTTCCTCAGCACTACAAATTAGCTTATATTTACATTCCTATTCTGATGTATTATTTGCTGTTGTCTATTCTTTTTCCCCAAACTATATAGTCTAGCTTGAAAACATCTCTTGCCGAGAGTGAATAACTAACTGCCCTTTCATAACCTTTTAGAAAGCTTCAGTTTACATTTAAAATTGGTGAAACGCATGAATATTTTACTGCATTAATATATGGTGTCATTGGACACCTTCTCTCCTCGTGTGATTGACATCGAATGTCATTTTTACTTCAATGTGATCGAATTAAAAAATGTTTCATTTAACAGAATTTAATTTAAAAAAATATATGGAAGAATTAGGATCCCGATTTTTACTGCTATTTTAAACAACTATTTTAAAATGTACACCTTTTTTTTTTTTTTAAATTTTTCGAACAATAATATTTGAAATGAAGTTTAGTACATATATTATTGAAAGGTGGAAGTGCCTTAAATTTGTAATAATTTCCTTATTAAAGTATAGATGAGAAGTCGCTTGCTATATTATTATAAGACTTGTGGTACATATATAAATTTTAATTTAAAAATTAAAATTGGAAAAAAATGATAAGAATTTGATAGTATCGGTAATAGACGAAACAGGTCTTCTTAAAACAAAAATAAAAAATTAAAATGTACATCCACTTGCTTCGTATTATATTCTAATACAATATTTTATTCTAAAAATTATATTTGTTATTATTATTTTAGAGGAGGTTAGTTTAGAGGAAAATTGAAAATGTAGTTTGTAAGAAATTGCACGAAACACTAAGCATAATATGTGTAAAATGTGTTCATTTTAAAATTTTTATTTCCCAACGTTTTTACGGAAAAAAAAAAACACCAGTTAAGAAAGATACTTAAAAATATAAATTTGAGATTTAGAGAAGCTTCTTTATTATTACTCCAAACTAAATTGAGATTTTAGACCTATTTGGCGTATTGTCGGAAGGAATTAATATTGGTTAAAATGAAATGTAATTGGTAGGGGTAGGGTTAGTGAGGAAAATACAATTTTATAATCTTAATATCTGTTATTTTTCGTATTTTTCATGAAACAAGTTAACATAACTATATAAAAGATAATGGTTGAATAATTGGTAACTGTGAAAGGTATATATTAAGGAAAATATAAAGGAATAAACATGGAGGATAATTCCTCTTCCCCCACTTTTCACTCCCGGTCAGCCTAAAGCAAGCCTCAGTGTAACTTTCCCTTTATTTTCCTTTTCGGCTTTTCTATATTTTTTTTTAGCCGAGTATGCTATATTTTCAAGTCATAAATAAGTCTTCTAGTGAATGACGTCAGAGTTTTAATGGCTATTTAATTTGTTCACATTATTGATCAGCACTAATCAGGATTTGTCAACATGCACTGAACAAGATTGCGAACAAACTGTGAGGGGTGTTGATGACTTCTCTGCGGACCAGTTGAGCAAACAGTGAGGCGGTGAAATGTGTTCTTGTTGCGAGCCACACAAGCTGCTCTGTGACGTCATACCGATGATTTCACTGACGAGAGTTTGATGAGGGATCACAAATGTCGCTTCCTACCTCTTTGCTGTAAGACGAGCCACATGGTCCAGTTGTCACCACACAAAATGCAACAAATAATAACTATTGGCGACCTATTTTAATCGAAATTTTCTGGTTTGGTTTTTCACGTGTGATAATTCAGTGATTTTTAAGTAAAAACTTAATCACTTATTAAGTGATTAATTAAGGCTCGCATTAAAGCAATATTTTTATTATTTATGTTAATATATCTTATTTACTGACATTATGTAATATTGTATTACAACAGTAAATTTTTAATTATTATTTTACTAAAAAAATACTGAAATGATAATATTTGTAACCAAGCACTGATTGAACAAAATATGAGTAAATTACTTCACTTGTATTTTACTCATAAATGGCCTATTATTATTGGTCTAAATCACACACACACTCACACACACACACACACACACACACACACACACACACACACACACACACACACACACACACGCACGCACGCACGCACGCACGCNTCTCAGACTGAATGTTTAAGGGAAATGGCGTAGAACAATGAAATCTCGTTGTATTTGAGCGAACAATCGGGTTAGTTACTTTACTGCTAGCGACGGCCTCAATCTCTGCACAAAGACTTGTGTCTGCCCGCTTTTATCTCTCTCTCTCTCTCTGCCCACCATCACTCACTCTATCTCTCAATCGCTAACTACCGCCCTCTTCCCATCTCTAACTTCCTTCTCTTTCTGCCTCTGACTAATCCCCTTTTATACTCCCTCTAACTCAGTTGTATCCTCTGCTAACTCACTTTCTCCCTTTGCTGTACTGGTCGCAATATGTAAGCACATATCTCTGGATAAATGAAATACTACTTCTGAATGATAATAAAAAAAAAAATTTAAAAAAATCTTGACGAAAGAGCTGAGTGTACAATATGATTTCCATTGCCTCATTGAAATTCACAAAAATATGAGTAAATTACTTATCTGGTATTTTACTCATAAATGGCCTATTATTATTGGTCTAAATCACACACACACTCACACACACACACACACACACACACACACACACACACACACACACACACACACACACGCACGCACGCACGCACGCACGCACGCACGCACGCACATAGCGGGCTTCTCTCGTTATTGATCATGTAAGAATCTCGTTACTAACTCCTGAAGAAATCCTGCTCTTTACAGATAATTTAATTTTATAATTTCCATTTCCATTTTTCTAATCATCATTTCAATATCTTTTGTTTTCTATAATTATATCATTGAAGTATCATAAGCAGAACTCGTTCCAATGATTTCAATTGCATTTAATTTTCTTTATCCTTTGGATCGATTATGGATCCTTTGGTTAGCTATTCAACCAGTAACTAGATAAATAATATGGATGGATGAAAAGTGTTTCGTGACCGAGGAAGTAATTCTTCAGGCAAGCATTCAAGTAATGCATCAATATCCGGAAGCCACTACTTTCTGCAGTAGCGATGGAAGGAAAGACAGGATCTGCATGACAAAGCCCTCTTCCACTTAGGCTTCATACCATTCATCTTTGTACTATTAAGTAAATTTTAGGTTTAAATTATGTAGACTTATTTTAATGAGTGAATGTTTTGTGAAATGATGATGATCGAAGAACACCGAAGAATCACACTTATCCAATAACATTTTTTTTCCTATTTCAGAGAACAGTGACTATAGACATAGAATCTATAAAGTTTAATGCCTACTTTGAAGTATTTCGTGACTAAGGAAGCATATCATGAGGCAAAAATCCAAGGATAAGATCAATATTCGGAAGCTTTTACTTCCTGTATGAGAAATGGAAGGAAAGACAGCATTTGCATGTCCAAGCCCTTCTCCATATTGACTCCATCCTCTAGGTAGTTTATTTCCGACATGACGCTTTGTTTTAATGAAGGAACAAGGAATGAACAATGTAATTAAGATATTTCATAAGAAGAGAATCATTCCAGTTTAATTAAAATGTAGTTCTTGTTTACAGAACTAAGAAAGGAGGTATCTTGTAAAATCCCTACTTTTTGAGGAGTCATATATTGCGACTGCAATTAGTTTAAGGATATAAACGAAGAATGAAGTCAATATGAAGTAGAACATATCCTTTGTAAAATAAAGTATATCGGTTAGAGGAATAATGCTACTAAGAATAATAAGAACTGCATTATGGTTGGAGAGTGTTAACTGTAGATCATGTTCGTTGTTGAGTAAATTTTGAATTCTTCATGTTATTGCGTAAGATATGCTGGTTCATCTCGTTTCTGTCTTCTTCACTGGTTACTTTGGAGCTATCTCAGCCCTTGACTTTAGAAAAGATATATAAGGAAAATGAAATTTTGTATGGCGCCTGCTTGAGCTAGAACACTGATATGGAGTAATAAATATTAATTTAGTTGTGGTGTATTTTCCCAAGTAAATATTAAACAATTAATGCGAGGGATTAGAATAAATAATTCTATAATTCTATTCCCTCGCATTAATTGTCTGATAAGGCGTTTTTTCCAGCTGTGAGAAGGTAGATGTTCCTACCTCAGTGGCAGTGAGGTATAAGAAGTAGGAGAACAAGTTTTAATGACGTAATCTTGTAATATACAGTCATCATGATACACGGCAGTCTTTGGTTAAGCTTTTGAGAGTAATTTCGAGGCCTTAAATCAGTAAGCGATTAGAAGTGCCTGGAAATCAATAAAAAGATTTTCGTAAGGAAGCGCATCATGAGGCAAACATGGAAGGAATGCATCAATATCCGGAAGCCCCCAATTCCCGCAGAAGGAAAGACAGGATCTGCATGTCCATGGCCTCCTCCATATTGGCTCCACGTTAATCCTCTTAGCACAATTTGTCTTCCGGCCGGACCCGGCCCTTGCTAATCTCGTTGGCGTCGGCCCGACAATATCCTCGGCAGGCGATTGTTCGCCTAAGCCCTCCCTACAAAGGCCCTACGGGGACTCCTGTTTGTCTAATAAGCTCTCCTCACTAAGGCCCTTTTATCACTTTATTAATTCCGCTAGGATCCCACCAGTGATATGAATTATAGAGCAGCTAAGCCGGCATGAATGGACTCCACCTGTGTGTGTGTGTGTGTGTTTGGTGCGCTCTCACTGTTCCTGCAGGTTATTCGAGAACACTTATATTACACTTTATATTACATCTCCCGTTTTGGGGAGCCTTTTCTTTCTCTAACCTCTACACATAAAGGCTTCTTAATTACTTTCTACTAAATTATTAATGAATAACTCTCTCTCTCTGTATAAACTCCTCATTGTAATTAGGTAATTTATTAGTAATTGAACTAATTGATCTGATAATTTATCTACCGTCAATTAAAAGAATCATCAGGCATACATTTGAGATTAATAATGTCTGGGGGCTATTCCCCAAAAACCTTTCTGTTTTGTAAATTTCATTTTTTTATTATTATTGAAATATGAAGGATTCTTAATAGGTTTTTTTTTTATAAAAGTCAATAAAATTAGTGGTAGAGAATATTTTGGGGGGTTCGGTCAAGGTTGATCCAAAAAATATGTGTTTTTTTTTACTATCTGCTTAAATTTCGGCGTACATTATAAGCCTTCACGATATCCCTAAAGGAGGCTTACAGTGTAAGCCGAAACGTCGGCAGATAATAAAAAACACATTTTAAAATTTTTTTTTCTAAACACATCCAATTCACAACTAATTAACGTAATAATATTTTACACATATAATGTTTATTCATTTTTTTCACATTCTAACAACAATGAATTATAGTCACCTTCACACTTAATTAGGTTATTGTAACATTATAAGCCATCTTCAAGTCTATCATGAAGGAGAGGGAATGTCGTGCCACCTGGATTAAATGTCAAATTTATTTTGATCGACAGATCATTTAATTTTGTGCCGGTGACAAGATGTCTCCTCTCACTATTATGATAGTCCTGAAGATGGCTTACAATGTAAGCCGAAACGTCGGCAGATAGTAAAAAATACACATTTCTTTTCAAATGGTATTTTTTGGATCAACCTTGACCGAACCCCAATAAAAAAACATCTACTAATAATCTCTACTGTCTAAAACTCTCCATTTAAACTTGAATCAATATAACTACTTTTATCTGAAACATCTTTGCCATACAACATGTTTAAAAAAAAAATAAGATGCTTACAAAGATTGTATTTCTTCTGTCTTTCCCTTAGGGAGGGGTGGGGATAGAGTTAGAAAATTTGTAATACGTGATATGATGATTCATTCATAAATCAGAAAATGAGAAGAATTACAAATCACCTGTGTATAATTTTGTAGCATTTTCTAAGATCTTGTCTTTTTAAAATATCATAATTAATTTTAATATATTGTAAACATGCGGGACCTTATAATTAATTAATTAATTAAACAATTAATGAGAGGGAATAGAATACAAAAATCTATCTGTCCCAGCCAGGACTCGAACCTGGATCTCCTGCTTTCCGGGCCGGTATGTTTCTATTACACCCCATTACACGGTATGAGACCCTAACCCACGAGAAAGACGAATATATTGTCTTATGCTATAAGGAGCTGACATTGTCCAGCTATTTGTCGACCCTCGTTATTTACTTTTTATTTTCATTTACGTAAATTTTAAACAATTACTGCGAGGGAATAGAATAAAAATCTATCTGTCCCAGGTTTGGTCCCAGGCTGGGACAGATATATTTATTATTCTATTCCCTCGCATTAGTTGTTTAAAATTTACGAGGGATAATAAACCACAACTAAATTCATATTCAAAAATTTTTAATTATAAAGTATAACATAATATCTTAGAAGCTTCTACAAAATTATACATCGATGATTCATTATTTTTCATAAATTTTTTGTTATTTTTTTATACAATCTAATATGAAAAAATTAATCAAAAGTCACAAATGTATGTAAGTTATTGGATGAAAATGGATTGTTAATCAGTATGAAATGCCCTAAAGAAAAAAATATTGTGAGAACTGAGAGTATAAATTTTTTTCTGTGAAAATTATGTGAGGTTAATCGGGGATTTGATCTTGGAATTTAAATAAAAACTAGTTTTTAAACTAAAAATGTTTTTCTTTTTGCCAACGTTTCCGCCTGAATTTTAGTCCTTCTTCAGGGTAATGCGGGTGATAGAGAGAGAAAAAGTCTGCTATAGGATAACTTGCTCATGAGGATAATTATGTATTTTACGTTGCAAAAATCAACTTAACTAGTATGATTTATACTTTTAAGTATTACCTTGAGTGTTAATACTTTTTATCTATATTCCTAGGAATATTACTATTAAATTAATATTTAAGGATGTCGTAATCATTTTCTTACTGTCAGTAAATGGGAGACAATTTGAAAACAATATCTTTCCAAAATTATGATTTCCCCTAAACAAAAACCGAACCATGCCTCATAACATGAAAATAAAATAAAAACAATAATCAATGTACATACATCTTAAACACATCCAAAGAGATCAGAACTATAACAGACCCCCAAGAGTGACGCAGTAAATGTTAATAAAACCAGGAAGAGGGCTTGAATTAGTATTGCGAAATTCACTTTATTCTTATTAGGTCATATGGAATGAATGGGAGACATTTCAGAAATTTGTGCTAGCCATATTTTGCTATTAGGAAATTTGTGTCAGAGGTGTTGTGTTCCAACACACCTTACCTGAAAATATAAACACGAGATAACAGTTACCATCTTATTTGCTCATGTTGAGAGATCCTAAGGAATCATTTACTCATTCCGATTACAAAAATCTATTAAAACAAACATTTGTTTATTAAATGTTTGTTGAACCTTATCTAGGACAAATATACATACAGTTTTGTAGAGAAATATTGATATTAGATTTTGATACTGGGTATTTAAAAAGCAAATAATCCGCAACCAACAGGTCTTTTACCAAGGAAAGGATTCGTCTTTCAAGAAAAACTGTATAGAAAGAACAATGGATATAATGTATATTTCATTTATTTATTATAATAAAATTTATTTAATTGAAGTGTCCTGTTATCTTATTATAAATAATACTTACTCCAATAAAGACAGCCAGATCCTGCGTACGGGCATTTAAGTTTTTATTGCATTATGTTTTAATTTTTATTAAGTTACCAAAATAGACTTTAAAAACTTAATTAAGCTTTATTGATAAATAATTTTACATTTGAAAAATAAATAACAAAATAGTCAGATTAGTTAAAATTTTATGAGTTTAATAAAAAATTTAGAAAAGAAAAGTTCGTGTCTTATATCATATATACATACATAAAAATATATTTGCGGATGTAGCATTTACAATTTGATTTAGGTATGATCGTCGAGTTAAGGCAACCTGTTTTGGAATTGGGTGGTTGCCTGCAGATAGACCTACTTCAATAACCCTGAGCGTTTCAATGGGAGGTTCAATAAAAATACATATTTTATCAATAAACAAATATTCACAAATATATTCAGTTGCATTGCTTTTACCTAAATATAATGCAGTTTGTTTACGCATTTGATATATCAGGTAGCCCCCACTCATATTTAGCTCAAGAATGAACTTTGTCTTTTTGTATTACATTTAAAACCAACAAACCGAATTTCATTAAGAAAAAATTAAAAACTGTGGCCTGCATAGCGTTGACAGACACACCGACAAACTTATCCCCATTAATAAATAGCAAATTTGATGTTATTGGTTTTTTACGTCAAATGTTTGCTAATCAATTGATGAGCATTTCACAAATTCTTCGTTTCGGACCAGTCAATGCTTAGTGAAAAGCTTAGTGGTCTTAACTTTTAAGCTCGTTGTTAGGATTAGGATTAGGATCAGGTTATAGGGCGATCAACATCATGGTTATTACGCCCCGACTGTTGGGGTTTATCAAGGATTAAATCTGTTATCCATTCTTTTAAATGTTTTTATTGGGGGGGATGTCTCCTCTCACTATTATGATAGTCCTGAAGATGGCTTACAATGTAAGCCGAAACGTCGGCAGATAGTAAAAAATACACATTTCTTTTCAAATGGTATTTTTTGGATCAACCTTGACCGAACCCNAATATATTTTGATACAAAGAACAAATTTATTTGGTAATTTTTGTGAAAATTTTTTTTCTTCATATTTCATTGAGGGTTTAAAGGAGTAGACCAAAATTTAAAATCTTTATATCACTTTTAATATTAGAGTTACGAAAAAAAAATCGGTATCAATAATGTAGTAAAAAAAGGTTTGAAACCTAATTTTGTGACATTATGTCCTATAACATATAAATAAAAAGGAATTCCCAGTATTAAGCGAGTCTCATTTTTAAAATAAAGAACCCAATTCAGTACTTAGACTTACTATCACAAAATTTGGTTGAAATCAGAGGATGGTGAGGAAGGGCTGAAAAAGAAAACCAAAATTTATTGTATTGATATCATCGTTTTATTAGGGTTAAGGAAAACTTTATAGAATAAAATAAGTACAAAATATAATTTTAATTAAAAGATAATATATTTTCTTTAATATTTTTATTTAAAAGGTTAAACTAGAAAGATATTTACGAATTTAACTATGGGAGTTGAGCACTTCTTGTACTCTTCCTTCCCGGCCTGTCAAGAGTCTGGTTTAGTGATTATTAACTTTACTCAATGCTCTCTCCATTTTTTAAGATGTAATATACTTAATTTCATTTTTATAATGTTTCAATATGGGAAATCTGCTTTGATTACGTAGCTTCTGCGGTCAGTTTTACAAAATACATTGTAATCTCGTAGTTATATATTATATAATATTTCCCACATAAAAATTTTATTCAAGCTTTTATAGAAGATATATCTTTACAAAATAAAGTTTGAATGACGTTATTAAATACGTATTTTTAAATGGACTTTGTATTTAGTGGATAACTTGAGAGGGAGTGTAAATGTAGCATCCAACCTTCAGCTGATATATCTTGAATAAATAATATATATATAACTGCCTCATCTCTCCTGGTATTTTGTTATATGTTCTCTTATATCTTCTCTGCACAACTTGTAGAGGTAAAATGTCTCATGGAATATGCGGTTCATATAGAGAATATAGAGAGAGGAATATACCCGTTGGATTAGACATGATGTGTTAATTATAGACTAGGTTTTCTGAGTAAATTAGTCGGTTATCAGGAATTTTGGTCAAATAATCTTGTACAATAATTTAGTCTAGGCCAATATTTTGAGAATATATTTCCTCTTTATCTGGGCTGAAAATACAGACAAACAATTTACAATTTTGTGTGATTACTATTTATAAAATTGATAGAACTATTATGTAACATGTATCACATAAAAGTTAACTGAATTTACAAATAATAACAATAAAGAAATATAAAACAAATAGTAAATATTGCATAATAGATTTATTGAGTTTATAAATAGTAATAATTTAAAATTGTAAATCATTTGTTTTTATTTTCAGCCCTGTTAAAGGGAAAATATATTCATGAAATATTGGCCCAGACTAAATTGATGTACACAATTATTTGACCAAAATCCTGAATAACCTACTAACTCTATCTGATAACCTGGTCGATAACTCACACATCATCTTATATATATAACATTATATTGAAAAGGCTAATAATAATACTAATTGGGCAAGGAATAATAAAAATTTGTAATTACAGTGAAATTAGTAAATACAGAAGTAAATAGTTAAATATGTATGAATTTAATAAGTGTGAATGATTAAAAATTGAGATAATAAAATGGATTTGTGTATAATAATTTTATTTCTAAAGTTTAATTTAATTTAAACTTTAGAAATAAAATTATTACTAAAATATAGTGTAATTGAATTAATAATTGTTAGCAAAGAACATAAAATTAGATTTAAGATGTAATGTTAATGAATTACAAACAATATATGAAGTTGATCTAATTTTGATTAATAAAAACAGTTTTAAATTAATATAAATTCTGGCTCGGTTAGAGTCATGAACTAAATACTATGTCACCAGCAAAAAAATATGATCTGGCACAGTAAGGATAGATAAATTATATCATATGGCTGAATGATAACTTTTTTTTTTTTTTAATCCTAGTCTGTAATTCATTAGATAATTTCTTTGAGATTTAAATAGAGAAAATCGGCCTAAACTCATTGCAGGACCACCATATTACCTACCTTATTTCCCCTTCCTTTGTTTCCTCNATATATATAAATTACGTTTTAAATTTCTTGCATATAATGGATTTTTCTTTTATGTAATAGAACATAAATGTTATTATATATTACATTTCACAACTGTTTTAAATATAGATTTTTTTTCTTTAACGGTAATATTAATAAAGATATTAATAATCTAAAAGGTTATTTTCACTACTAATGAATATAGAACTATCATACCTTCTGTTATCCGTCTTCATTGGTTTCTGCAAGCCATCTTCAATATATAGCCAAGAGATGTTTTGCAGAAACCAATGAAGACGGATAACAGAAGGTATGATATTAAAGATATTAATATTGAAATTTTGGTTTCTACTCTAAATCCTCCTCCCCCACGACCGATTTTTGGCATAAACGAACTCATGAAATGGTTTCTATAAAGAAGCTTAAATATTATTTTAAAAATTAAATTACGTTAGAGCTCGTACAGATTTATACTAAATTGAAAAATCATCAATGTCTACATTACCTTGAGAGTTACGAAAAAATATATACTACACAATAGATGTAACATGTATTTTATAACATTTATAGTGTTCCTAAGATTTATACATTTTACTCAGTCTCATATGCACAATCACCTTGTCGGGGTTTGTAAATTACTTTTTTGAGATAGCTAGCTATACATTTGTAACCTCCAGAGAAAAGGTTATGATATGTTAGGACACTTCTGCAGTGAGCAACCAACCGAACCTCCTAAGAGGATAGACTCTTGATATCCTCCATGTAGTGCCAGAGAGATGGGAGCTGGTGACAGTTCAGAGATAATCCAACTTATGGATCTTCACTGTCACACCCACGTGTCACCACTGACAACACCACCAGTCACTATATTAAACCTTCTGACTCGCTCTCTCCCTCCCTTCCCAATTTTTTTTTCTTTCTTTCTTTCGTTAGGCGAACTACCCCCAAATTCTGTTTCCAATATTCCATCCATCCCCTATCGTCAAACCCTCCCCAAAACCCTCCTACCACCATCCATCCGAGGTCTTCCCCTTCTCATATTTTAATCTGACTAAACATTTTTAATGCATTCCAGATGTCAGACGCTAGGTGACATCTCCTGTTAGATTACAATTTCAAATTAAAAAGTCAAACACTGTTTTTTTTTCTCTTCATTATTTTCTTATGGCGCCAGTTGCTTAGAGAAAAAAAAATTAATTCTAGGAGTCTTGTCATTTTTTATCAGACTTCTAACTAAATGACTTTTTGTTATTTGGTATTCAAGACACTTTTAAGGCCAGCAATTTGCTATAATAACCCTTTTAAGGTTCTTGAATCACTAACTATGTATTTATTACATGGGATTAAAAGTTATTTTATAATATTTTTTAAATTATTATTAAAAATCCATATCTTATGTAAAAAAAAATAAAGAGCGAAATATTCAACTTGATTTAATTTTCAATTAGGTGGGAGGGGAGGAGCGAAAAACCTTTGTCAATAAAATATATTTTGATACAAAGAACAAATTTATTTGGTAATTTTTGTGAAAATTTTTTTTCTTCATATTTCATTGAGGGTTTAAAGGAGTAGACCAAAATTTAAAATCTTTATATCACTTTTAATATTAGAGTTACGAAAAAAAAATCGGTATCAATAATGTAGTAAAAAAAGGTTTGAAACCTAATTTTGTGACATTATGTCCTATAACATATAAATAAAAAGGAATTCCCAGTATTAAGCGAGTCTCATTTTTAAAATAAAGAACCCAATTCAGTACTTAGACTTACTATCACAAAATTTGGTTGAAATCAGAGGATGGTGAGGAAGGGCTGAAAAAGAAAACCAAAATTTATTGTATTGATATCATCGTTTTATTAGGGTTAAGGAAAACTTTATAGAATAAAATAAGTACAAAATATAATTTTAATTAAAAGATAATATATTTTCTTTAATATTTTTATTTAAAAGGTTAAACTAGAAAGATATTTACGAATTTAACTATGGGAGTTGAGCACTTCTTGTACTCTTCCTTCCCGGCCTGTCAAGAGTCTGGTTTAGTGATTATTAACTTTACTCAATGCTCTCTCCATTTTTTAAGATGTAATATACTTAATTTCATTTTTATAATGTTTCAATATGGGAAATCTGCTTTGATTACGTAGCTTCTGCGGTCAGTTTTACAAAATACATTGTAATCTCGTAGTTATATATTATATAATATTTCCCACATAAAAATTTTATTCAAGCTTTTATAGAAGATATATCTTTACAAAATAAAGTTTGAATGACGTTATTAAATACGTATTTTTAAATGGACTTTGTATTTAGTGGATAACTTGAGAGGGAGTGTAAATGTAGCATCCAACCTTCAGCTGATATATCTTGAATAAATAATATATATATAACTGCCTCATCTCTCCTGGTATTTTGTTATATGTTCTCTTATATCTTCTCTGCACAACTTGTAGAGGTAAAATGTCTCATGGAATATGCGGTTCATATAGAGAATATAGAGAGAGGAATATACCCGTTGGATTAGACATGATATGCGCTTGCTTCATGTCATGAAGGAAGGTCTGGTTCACTCAGGATGAGCAGACAGTACATGGCGTTATGTCTTGGGAGATTATAATGCATCGCTTCAACAGAGGACTGATCTCCAAGAGGAGAGAAATTCGCTATCTGGGGACTGATAGAAAAGAGGATCAGTCCCTTACGAGATGGACACGGGATAGTTTATCCCTCACGGGTCCTTATGGCGATCAAGTGTAAGATACCTTGATATAAATATATAAAGATTATAATTCAAGGAAGAAATATAACTTAAATGGGACTCAAGACGAAATTCTATTGGTTGACGATAAAGTCATCGACTCTGTAATGAACTTTCTGAAAGAGGGCAGGCTATTAAATCTTATCTAGATGTATTTTCAGTATTACGTTCATTTTCCATTCTCTCTCTCTTTTATCTTTCTTATAAATTTCAAAGTTTCCTAGCACAAAGAAATTACTATCTACATCCACATAATAACTATTCGCATTAACAAGACATTATACCTCACCATGACATATTACAAAGAAATTCTTCTTCTTGAAAATATCTTTCCGCTTCTATAAAATATCTCCCTGGAGTCAATGACCAAAGGTTGACATGCCATTAAAAAATAAATAAAATAAAATAATATAATCCATCAATCCTGTATAATAAATACATTGATAGTGATACAGGAACCTTAAAAGGGTTATTATCGTAAATTGCTGGCCTTAAAAGTGGCTTAAATACGAAATTTCAAAAAGTCATTTAGTTAGAAGTCTGATAAAAAATGACAAGATTCCTAGACTTAATTTTTTTTTCTCTAAAAAAATAGTGAATAAAATGAGGACTCATCATTTTCCCGCCGAGGGAATCAATATAGCCGAATGCTAAATAATTCATTAATAAATATTAATTTAGTTGTGGTTTATTATCTCACCTAAATTTTACACAATTAATGAGAGGGAATGGAATAAAAAAATCTATCTATCCTTGCCAGGACTCGAACCTGGATCTCCTGCTTTCCAAGCCGGTATGTTACCATTACACCACCGGGACGAGCTAGATAACTTATTAAATTCCCAACACACTAGCGAGAGCCTAACCCACGAGAAAGACGAATACATCGTCTTAGCAGGAGATTCAGGTTTGAGTCCTGGCTCAGACAGATAGAATTTTTTATTCTATTCCCTCTAATTAATTGGGTAAATAATTCAGTTTCGCTATTTCCTTGAACTCTTCTTTAAATTTCTCCAAATGTGGGATACATTTATAAGGCCTAGAAGTGTAGGATGGTCAATAATTTCCACTGGTTTCGTATCCTACTTTAATTATAGTGTTTAAAATTACTTATTTTAAAATTACTTCTAGTAAAAGGTTTTTTAACATTATATTCTTCTCGTGTAATTTTGTTTTGCTTGCTGTAAATTTAAAAAGATTTACCTTAATATATGTATATTAATACAAATATTCCGCTTTTATATTTTCAAGATACATATGAGCCATATAACTGATATGATAGCCTATATGACCAAAAAATCCATATAAAATGTAGTTAGTTGAAGGCTTTCCCTTGAGCCCCAGTTAGGGCACCGGTGGTTTTTAGGAAGGGTTGACGTATCTGGACAGGGGGGGGTTACATCGGAGTGGGGGCAACAGTGTTTGTCGTCTTCTCCATCGATTTAGTCAGACGAAGAGGTCCTCTCTCTCTGTCTCTATACCCCCCACCCCTCGACCTGTAACACTCTGGCTAATTACAACGTCGTTAAGTACAAGTTTACTGCTGTTTAGTACAAGCTCCTCCACCACATCCCATCATCTGGCCATTGTTTACTAAGCTGGGCTTGTTCTTTGTTGGATAAACCAGTGGCATCGAAGTGAAACCTTTTCGATGGTATACGGCGGAAAAATTCCTTGATACAGAGATTAAATATATCCTTTAAATGTACATCTCAAATATATATTAGGTATTGGGGTCCTGTCAAAATGTTGATTAGTTGAAAGTATTTTCATAAATATATCTTTAGGGCATAATCGGGTCAAATAATTGCTTCTTACTGAGCTTTCGCACATCCTGTATTGGCTTCTTCAGGGCTGAGTGGAGGATGAACAGAAAAAGATATCTCGGGATGTTCGAACGCTCGACAAAACAACATTTAGACCCGATGAAGCCTCGAAGAAGAATCTACTATTTCTGGAGTCAGTGGAAACCTACGTAATCAATTAATTATTTTTATTCTTCGCTGACGTTTCGGCTTATATGTTACACCATCTCCATAGCTCATGAAGATTCAAAGATAATTGGATGTTCACGTAGGCTTCCACGGTCCTCAGACCTATTTACCAATACTTCTTCCGGGTTCAACCGTGTCTTGGAGTTTTAAGGTGCCAAGCTTTTGCACATCGTGTGATGGTTTCTTTAGGGCTGAATGGAGAATGAGGAATTCCCTGAAGAAGCCATCACACGATGTGCGAAAGCTTGGCACCTAAAAACTCCAAGACACGGTTGAACCTGGAAGAAGTATTGGTAAATTATGGATAGTTGTTAAATTGGTGAAATCTGCACTATTATTTGGTATATCTTAGAATATCTTTCTATATTTGTGCAAAATTTTAGAATCCACTTTTAATTACAAAAGAAACATTATATAGATTTTTATTTTTTTTTATTTTTTAGGAGCTAAGAGCATTTTTTTCCCAGTTATTTATTGATTATTGATTTATTTTTTCTCAACCTTTCTACGTGTATAAATAATTTTATATACACAATATAAATAAATAGAAGTATAGAGGAGGAATGTTTCCATCTTGGGGGTAACATGTCAGGTTTCGACTGCATACGTAGAAAGAAACCATGAGAGTGTTCCAACCCAGGCCTTTCTTCAGGTCCTCCTGTTGTGCTTCCTGCAGAACCTGATTAATATCCATTAAAGGTCAATAGGAGCCCTTTTTCTTACTCAAAGTAGTATCTCCACTGCTAAATTTTTTAAATTTTCGCCATGTAGTGCGCTGGTCAGGTACACATTTCTCTTCATATTTAATAATTTCTGGAGTTTCTGAAGTGGCTGTGAAAATTTTTGCCATCAATGCCCTAAAATTGCGAGAATTTTGTGGGAAACTGTCATGTTTCTTGTTTGAAACAAATAACATAACTGAGGCTTTTTTATTTATTTTTTTATATTTTATTTGTTTCTTTTTTTAAGAAGTCAAATGGGATTTAACAAGCTAAAATAATGCTCTAAAGGGATTATCAAATATGGATAAGTAATAAAAAGTATTAAAAATTACATAAATAATTTACACTTTGAAATCTTGAATTTAATAAAATGGTAGTTTTTTTTTATACACTCCCTTACATAAATTCACCACACATACCTAGTATAGATAATTGCAGTACATTGTAGACTATTCTATACATAGAGTGATTTATTGTAGGCAGTTTTCAGGAAATGTTAGAAGGAGGTGGTTTGTGGCAGGGCTTTATAGTCTGTCATAATATTGAAGGGAGAACAATAAGTAGAAGAATATTGTTCTATGTCAGTTTAATCTTTTATTGTATTTTTTTGTAGGTTAATGTATCGGATAGTATGCGTTGACGTTCATTTGGTTCTGTTTAAAGAATAGTGTAAGTCTGTTGCGTTTTGGTGAAAATTAGTAATTTGATTTGTTTTGTGTTAATAGTGTTCTTGTATACACATATTGATTCTAAGGAAAGTAGTATATTCGGATTGACATATATATTATATATAACATTTTGGAGTAGAACATGGGATTTAATAAACGAGAATGGTGCTATTTTGCGAAGAGGGGTGGGGGTCTTTGAGGCGATTATAAAGAGATTTAAGTTAAATATTAGTAGAAAAGAAACCCTTAAAGTTCAGAAAAATTTACTCAGGCTGAGTTTATTTCGGGAGGAGGGGGGTTTAGTCCGGGTAGTGGTATTGAAAAACAAAAAAAAATTGATAAGGTTTTTATCATCTGTAGTGGTATGCCTCCAGAAAGGAGGATGTCTGTAACTCTTAGTGAATTTCTTTTGAAGAATCCCTTTTCAGTGAGTGTAAGTTTATGCGGATAAGAATGGTGAAAAGGAAAAATTGGCTTGAGTATGTCTTTTTTATGAACCAGTCGTTGATGATCGAGCCATTAGGGTGACGGATAAGATGGAAGTCAAGGTAAGGATTTTGTTGTCCAGATTATATTTCAATAAAGAATTTTAGGGGGAGGGGGAAGGGGGGATATCCTCAAACCTTCACCGTTATATCTGCACTTACTTCATTTCCACATTACTAGTCAAGCATATTTTTCCATGACAGCTAGCATATAGATGCAATGTGTTTTTAAATATATATATATATATACCCCCACGAGTCCCGCACTCTTCCACTCATCACTGGTTGTCCACAGGAGGCCTGCAGCATGGAGATGTGCTCCGGGTGCGGGAGACGGATCTCCGACAGGTACATCATGCGAGCTGGCGACTCCTCCTACCACGAGAGGTGCCTCGTCTGCACGGCCTGCGGCTCGCCTCTCGCCCGGACCTGCTTCATCAGGGACTCCAAGCTGCTCTGTCGACTTGACTACGAGANATATATATAGTCTCTCTAATTCCTAATATATTTTTCACGTAGACATTCATTACTTTCATATTTTTACGTAGACATTTTATATTTTACTATTAATTTACAATCCTTTAAATTGCTGTCTATTCTATTACTTATACTTTCTCACGAAATTGTAAATCTGTTGACAGCCCTGAAGATGTTTGCAAGCATGTTTTTAAATACAATTCTGTTTTTCTTCTTCTACTCTTGAACCAAACCACAATTACGCCTCTAAGGTCAACTACATCTTCATTTTTAAAATAAAAATCTACCTCAATGAGCTTTATATATATATAAAATTTTGGCATCTCCTATATAAGTGAATCTAGTCTGAATTTTAATTCTCAAAGATGACGAAATGGTAATGCGAATATCCCAAAATGCAAAATGTTAATAGCTTGGCAAAATTTTCCGGGGAAAAATTACTGCTAATAATTGAAGAATTTCTGGTTAAAAGCTTGGTTAAGCATGATTTGTTGTAAATAATCCTCTGAAGACAAAGCACCAGATAACATTAGAGTATAGCACATGCATTCATAAAATTTATTATTAAAAGTAATTTCTCATTTATTTGTGTGGCCCCCAATAATAAATTACTGATTTTAAAGACACAAACACATATACGATCATGGAATTTCAAAATCTGATAAACTGCAAGTCACAAACTCAGGGGGCTAAAACGCAATGATTAATTCAAAAGCAAAAGTAAACAATTAGCCTTTGCGTTATTTATGAAGTTCAGGTAAAGTTGAAAGAATAATTATTCCTTATTTATCTAGGCAAAGAGGAGTGAAAAGTGACTGAGTAGCTGTTAATTATGGAACGTACGAATAATATGATAAATAAGGGAGGAAATTTGTCAGGGGGGAAAAAACACATAATGGCCTAATAAGGGGTGGCGAATGTGGTGTTATCTAGCGGCTAATTCCGGAGTTAATGAGGGGAGCAGGGGGGAGAGGGAGAAGGGTTGCTGTAATGTGTATAAAATTGATACAAATGTCCCGGCGGGGCAGTATAATGGAGTGTGACGAGCGCATGTATCAGGGGGCAGACAATGGGGGAGGGGGTATTTCTGCAGCGTCACGTGGCTCAGGCAGGTGCCGCACCGCTTTGTCCCTCGATGGCCATCGATGTGTCCTTTATTGGTGCTCCGATGTGGTTTTTGTCCTGTCTCCCTGTTTGTTCGAGGCTATCTGAGGAACTGATTCACTCCTGGCTTCTCTCACTTAAGGGACACACACAAATGTCTGGAGTAATGATTATATATACATACATACATATATATATATTCATGTCTAACTATATTGATTTCACTTCTACATGAGCTCTTTCCCCATTCCAACTTCTCAGCCTGCGCAGAGTCAAGTTGAAGCATTTACGTCAATCGTAATGAAACAAGGGAAATCTGCTTTACTTCAGAAGTTCCTGTGTGTCGGACATATTATATTTATTCTACCTGGGCGCGGAGTAAAGGATCCTTCAATTTGACTTTGACTGTCTTTCAATTACTTTTACTCATACTGACAGTTCCAATCAGGTCTTTTTCGTATTTTGGTACATTTATTACGAAGAAAAGAGCAATCTTACGGGAACACAGGCAAAGGCAATCTCGTTGAAGCGGAGTGATCGGACATGGTGACCTGTATAGGTAATGAAGCTATGAATTTATCAGCTGTTGACTCAACCAGGCATCGGGTTTCGCGTCCGCCAAACCCATCAAGCGTTCTCTGATAAGGAATTTACTCAATTTCCNATGTGTTTATTTATTTATATATATGATGCAATATTTATTAATTATTATTGATTAATCCACATTTTTCATTTTGAATTTATTATAATAGCCCCCTCCAATTGGTTCGATTTTACTCAATAAAGAATACAAAATTTAATGTTGCTTCTAAAACAAACATACCTTACATTTTATTAGATGATTTTAGTTGGGGTTCGGTCAAGGTGATCCAAAAAAATTCAAATTTATAAAAAGTTTATTTTTTTAAAAAAGATTATCTGCCAACGTTTCGCCTAACAAAATTCCCTGTTTCCACACCTAATTGCCATGGTTCTTACATTGGACAAACAAAAACCCTATTTCCCGTAGAATCAATAACCATAAAAATGACATAAAGAATAAACTAATAAAAACTGCCCTCACTAAACATGTGTACTGAGAGACAGGACGGCCTCTCTCGTCTTCATGATAGGTGTGGTAAATTACTGCTTTAATGTTATTCAGTTATTTTTCAATAAGTTGTTGTCTGCATGTTTTTTTTTTAAATTCTCTTACATAGCTTTCTACATTCTATTATTGTCATTTTGTATTATATTATTGTCAATTATTTTTGTATTCTCATGACATTGTATTTCTACCTCCCTGAAGATGGCTTACAATGTAAGCCGAAACGTTGGCAGATAATCATTTTAAAAAATATACTTTTTAAAAAAATTTTTGGATCTACCTTGACCGGACCCCAACTAAAATCATCTAATAATAATAACTACGGCAAAAAAAACTCTCCTTTTGAACATATCGAATTTTAGTAAGAAAAACAATTGATTGTGGCTTCTAGACTGCTAAATTTAAATTCACGCTACAGGTAAACTCCCACTCTCAATTGTTCAATTGCAGTTGTTTAAACACTGAAATATTTATTTTATAAATAAAAGTTTTAAGAGTTAAATTTTATTAATTCATATTAAATATAATTCACGCTCCTTCTAAATAACATTTATATTGACACTACATTTTTCATATAATTTTTCACTTCTATTTTTCAAATTAGTTTCAATGAAGAACTCGCTTTTTTTCTTTTATTTTAAGCGACAGGCCAAATTTATATTCGTGACTTGTTGTGCGGTGACAAACACACTCTCACACGCAAACATACAAATTTATATCAATGTTGGATTACGCAAAGTGATCTCGTGTCTCAAATTTCAAATCTCTCTGCTGGCCAGGAGAGAAGATGTCCATTACTATTCACAGAATATGAAACAACTATACCAATAATCAAGTATATCGCTACTTAGCTTATGTTGTTCTTGAAGTATTATTTATATATTTTGTGGCTTATTAAATTTTATTGCTATTTTTGTGGTATGTACTCTTCAACATACACATTTAACAGATAGAAAAACTGAATAACGAGTTTTCGGTGTGTTCTGAAACATAATATAATCCAAGAAAACATAATAAAACTCGTAATTATATAGATTTTTTATTCTATTCCTTCTCATTAATTGCTCGTAATTATAGTTTTATTTACAATAATCCTTTGATAGATTCCAGTGGATTTTGAATAGATCCTTTGAACATAATATAAAATATATTTCATTTTACATTAATATTTATTTTTATTACATAGTGATATATTTCATTTATGTAATAAAATATATTAATACTTGACAAATAATCTTAGTCTATAAAATCATTTTTATAACACAGAAAAATTTACAACTGAGATAGATTTTTCTTGAAAGAATACTATATACATCAAAGCATGAACATTCTAGTACTCAACTTATTAAAAATAACAACAATAAATTATTAACAAGAAACAAATAAAACTATTTTGTAATGCACATCAATACTAAGGGGGGTATTAGTATTACAAAGTTAGTGAATAGCCCACTAACTTTGTAATACTTTTAAAATTTCAATACTTTATAGATAGTTTGCTAATTTAATCTATTTATTTTAGATGCTTTTAACAAGCAAACTATTATTTTTATTTTATTTTTTTACAATCTCTATATCTGCCTGTTAGAGACGGCACATAAGATATTTAATGCATATTCCTTAATTTTTTTTTTTTGTTTCTCTTTGTTACATCCCTGAATTCCAAAGTTTCTTTTTTCTTAAATTATAGTGATTTCTTTTGACACAATTTCATTTTTAAAAACTACTTTTATTAAAATTGAAATAATTATAATAATATTGAATGTAATATTTATGAAAAAAAAATATAAAATTTATGGGCCTGAATTAGGAGTGATGGACAAATTATAAGTATAATGTTTTCTTTACCTTGATGACTTGTTTGAAGTGGATTTGGAGTACGTTAAGAAGATAAGCTCGCCACAAAAACCTTTTAAAATGATTGTTTACTTTTTCATTTTATACGTTGTTAAAATTAATCCCACAAAACAGTATGTACAAACAATATCGTTCTTAAGTATAATAATAAATTTTGATTTGATAATAAGTTTTGATTTTTAACTCAAAAAAGGGGAATGAGAGATCATTGAAAATAAACCTTGTGATTGCATGTATTAGAAGTCAGAAGGTTCTAAATATTAGAGGATTGGCCAATAGAAGAACAATTAAAAAAAAACAATGTTTAATGAATTGACGTTTCCCACTTACAAAAACAAACTCATCTTTAAAGAGTTGAATAAAAACTATTCGAGTGCCAAATTGTTTTTGGAAAATCAATGAAGTATTCGGCAAAAAAAAATTAATTTATTTAAATAT
>KZ807307.1:16859-37002 GCA_000696205.2 Oncopeltus fasciatus | reverse complement strand
GAACCATATGCTTTCTTGATATATATATATATACAGGAGGAAGAAAGAGGAGAAAGGATAAATTATTACAATGAATAAAGTTTTCGGGGAGATTTCTCTCCCTTCGTCAGTGAGGAGTGAAGACTCATTCTCTCTTCACTGATCACTGACGAAGGGCGAGAAATCTCTCCGAAAATTTAACTCATTGTAATTTTTCCTTTTTGTGTGCTCTCTGCAGTCTTTCTCCCACCAGTTCTCATATGCATATGTATGTGTGTGTGTCAAACTGTGAATAAAATAACGTATTATATAAAATACAGGACATTACTTTTGTTCATCTAAACTTATGCTATTATTATTACTATATTATTTAAATATGTTAATATATAGGAATTGACATAATGCGTGCCCTGTAGAACATCTAAGCATTAATCAATATAGTCAATGTCAGTATTTATATGGTTTTTCAAGAGAAATAATCGACCGTTTATTAGGAGTTTAATAACTCATCTTTTTTCTAAAAAACCATAATTATTTTAACTATATTTTTCAGAAAAAAATTTTTTTTCTCTACTGACTAAGTAGTCATTCAGTCACTTAAGTGTTTGAAGGGAAGGGCTACCTGTAAGTTGCCATTCCATTTTAAACTTACATGACACTGGGAAAGTTTACGAATGGAGAGTTTTCGACTTGAGAGATTATTAGTTGATGTTTTTCTGTTGGGGTTCTGTCAAGGTCTCTATTAGGAAAGTTCATGTTTCTCATATAAAGCCTGACTAGTGTCTAAATCGTAAGAGAGATAAAGAGAAAGGGTATGCGATTATTAAGAGTTCCCTGAAGAGTTAAATTGATTAATTATATTAATTTATAGAGAAAATACTAATATATTTAGAATTACAGACCTGGAAGCATAAAGCGCAATTCCTTCAACTCCCTTGTTTATGCGGTTATTTATTTCTTCCCAAAATTGGTGACCATGTGACTTCCAGATGTTTGTGTGTATGTGTGCGAGTAGTGATAACTGCGATTGAAAGGAAGTCACTGGGATAACTGTAATCCCAGTAGATTAAACGATCAGGGGCCTAAACCCTCTAGCTCTGGAAGTCTCTCATTACACGCTCGGAAGGATTAGGTGAACCAGGCTGAGAATCTCGCTAGGGGGTGAGAGGGGGATGAATGCTGTCACAAGGGATTTCCCACCCAGGATTCTTACTGCCTTCTATTTCAGCTAGAATATATTTAAAAATAAATCCTTAATGCAGGATTCGTAATATAAACTATATAATTAAGATGGACTATCCCCCCATCCCGATCCTAAAACTGCTTCCAAAAATCTTGAGGATCACCTCAAAAAAATTAAACAATGGTGTGCAAATGGAGAATAAAAATCAATGAAAAAATATGCGTTCAAGTTAATTTCAAACTGCGGAAAAAAGACTCCCCTGAAATTGTGAAATTTAACAATATTCCTTTACCACATTCAAATTCCGTTAGTTATCTTGGGTTCCATCTTGACTTACGAATTACATGGGGAGAACATACTAAAATAAAAAAGACAAGAACTCAATCGGTGATATGGACGTATATACAGACTCATGAATAAGACGTTCAATCCTACGATAGAAAACCAACTGACGCTCTTCAACACCTTATTAAGACCAATCTGAACTTATGAAGTAGAAATCTGGGGTGCCGCCAAGCCTTTCAACATCCAAATAATCCAGTCCTTTCAATTCAAAACCCTCAGAATAATTGCAAATGCTCTCAATTACGTATCCAATTCATCCCTTCACCACGATCTTAATATCCCTTTTGTTCAAGACTTCATTTCTTCCAGCTTCACCCTTTTCCACAGTCAACTGTCATATCATCTTAATCCACTAGCACAGACCTTGTCTTCCAACTCCAACCCCCACAACCCTCCCCGTCGACTCATACGAAGATGGCTCCGTGACCTCCTGGGGACATAAGTCTGTAAATAATTTGAGTGAGGTGCCATTGGTCACCTTCTCTCCTCATGTGATTGGCATTGAATGTCACGGTTTTGAAACCAGTTCAATAGAAAACACCTAACTGAACAGAAATTGAGTTTCAAATTGTTCCCCCAGGGTTATCAGTATTCCTCACTTGTCTGGCTCCCAGTCGGGTTGCACATTTGACGTCATATCCACACTGTTATCTCAGATTTTCTCCATCCAGTTCCATTCTATCCTCAGTTCAATTCGTCCGTCTTCTTTGAACCTTCTTCTGACCTCACGCACCATCTTCTTGTCTCCGATGTATTTCTGTTGCTTCAAAGTTTAGTTGTGCTCGTCTTGGTGACGGGATTTCTACTATGTTAATTTAACATATTCTCTGTTATTATTTGGGAGTGGGGCATTTTTACCATATGCCTCTACCGTCAGCTTTTAGTCTATAAATGCTCTATTTTTCAATAAAAATTAACACCTAACCTGGATTTTCATTGGTTCAACCTTATAATGTTACTCTTTATGTACATAAATAACAAAGTTCAAGGATTTCACCTTGAACTATCAAATGTGTCTGTTTCTCTTGCCGCATTTTGTGCTAGATGTTTCTATCTTTAATTTTTTTTAGCTTCTGAAATACAATTTTCCTGCGGCTTTTTTTCAACCCCAATTTGTTATATACTTTCGCTTTATTTTTGCATTCGTCGAGATTTCTGTTTTGTCATGGGATCTTCTTGGCCCTATTTGTTTTCCTCTCCCCCATGCCTTTGTCCAAGACTAGGTTGATCAATAATCCTCCTTTTTGACGTATTTCAGTTTTAATCATAAAGGGATTGAGCATTTCCCCATCAAAATTACCTATCGATGTTGGTCTGTCTGTCTGTGTTTATGTTTCTGGGTCAAAACCTATTCTTTTTTGACATGTAAACAAGGTTAACCAATCGGCAGAACCATATGCTTTCTTGAAATCTATGAGATGAATACAATTGGAACATTCCTGATGGTTCTGTATTTGAAAATTGTGATTAAGAATTTGTTCTGTGCATTAACGACTGAGTTAGATGCTTGCCTTTTCCAAAAATTCACAATTTTTTTCTCATACAAGACTTAACACTTAACTTCTAACTAAGCAGTCAACTATAATTTCAAAATTACAATAAAAAATAAATCATATCATAACAATAAACAAAAAAAAAGTTTAATTACTTATATATAATTATTAATTACATATATAACAATTATTCTCGTAATTGTTAGGGCGTAATAATCTAGATGTTTATCGCCTAAATAAATGCATATCTATCTATCTATATATGACAAATAGTTAATGTTACAAATAGTTCTATTGATTTTTTAAATAGTAATCATGCCAAAATTATAAAAATTGTTTGTTTGTATTTTCAATCCCGATGAAGAGAAAATATATTCTCGAAATACTGGCCCAGACTAAATTACTGTACAAAATTATTTGATCAAAATTTTCAATAACAGACTTAATTTATCTGAAAATGAGCTCGATAACTCACACAGTTTTTATGTATATATATATAGAATAGACCAGAGTATTGTAANTATATATATATATATATATATATATATATATATATATATATATATATATATATATATATATATATATATATATATATATATATATATATATATATATATATATATATATATATATATATATATATATATATATATATATATATATATATATATATATATATATATATATATATATATATATATATATATATATATATATATATATATATATATATATGTTATAGTAAATATGTACATGCATATATACAGTAAATATGTTATAGTAAGATTAGCATTTCTATACTTTATCTTCTTATATCAAATTTTCTTTAGGTGCGTGATATGATGTTTTTGTAAAACGATATGCCTTACTTTGTACTATGCGATTTATTTCTATATATATATGAGCAATATGTTATTATAGTGTCATATGAAAAAAAAAAAAAATTCTAGAGTTGAGTAAGCGTAAGTAAGTGATAAGGGAGTTCTCCTTATCAGAAGAGAGCAAACATTTTAGCAAAGGCTCTTAACGGGTGTCTACAGCTCTCGAGGCGTTCGGCTTCTGTTTGCCACCTGGCGTGTCGTCTTATCGCAAGTTCTCACCACTCCAAAATATCGGTAAACGTGTCCCTGCCGACTCATGTCGTCGCTAAAGGGATTGCTTCGAAAAATTCTTTCATTTTTAGCAAATTTCCCATCGAGCTATTCATTCTAAACTGTTCCTCCTGAAGAACACAAGGTACAAAAGTATTAAACAATTAATGCGAGGGAATAGAATAAAAAATCTAACAGCCAGGACTCGAACCTAGATCTCCAGCTTTCCGGGCCAGTATGCTACCACTTGCACCACCGGGACAAGCCAGATAACTTATTAAATCCCCAACACACTAGCAAGAATCTAACCTACGAGAAAGACGAATAAATCTTCTTATGCTCGAAGGAACTGACATTGTCTAG
This sequence comes from Oncopeltus fasciatus, assembly GCA_000696205.2. NCBI lineage: Eukaryota > Metazoa > Arthropoda > Insecta > Hemiptera > Lygaeidae > Oncopeltus > Oncopeltus fasciatus. The sequence continues at coordinate 32,545 of KZ807307.1, read as the reverse complement.
CTATTTATTGTCTCTCGTTATTTTTTATTTACATTTATAAATATTAATTTTGTTGTGGTATATTGACAGAAAAAAATCTGGATAGATTTTTTATTCTATTCCTTCGCATAAATTGTATAAAATTTACGTGGGATAATACACCACAACTAAATTAATATTTACAGAAGTATGTTTGTATATATATATGTATATATATACACATATATAAAAACACACACAAAACTTTAACTATAAACAATCACCTTTCTTCCATGCTGACCCCTTTTTGTACAAGTTATGTCTTAGTACCTAAACATAAATGTTATTCGTAACACTCACTACCATAAATACGAAAAAAAAAAATAATACATGGTCAGAAAATATGAGAGATATCTAGCAATAATAAAAACTACACTACCATGCTACACCTGAATATCAACTTATACAATGTTATTGAAATTAAAAGATAAAAAAAAAAAAGGATCGACCAATAAAAGTTTTGTCAAACCTACGAATTACATATCTAAGGACCTTTCTAAAAATATTCATTCCGCTAAGTCTTTATTGTATCAAATGTCAAATTATATTTTAATTGGATTTATACCCATTAATATAATATTGCTTTCCAAATTTTCGTTCATTTATGATTTAATATTAAACAAAATTATCATTTAATTTTCCATTTAATGACGAAGAGGGGCTCCATCTACCTCATTAAATCTGTTGTTTAGCATTACAGCCATTAACAAAAATTTAGAAATAAATTTCAATTTTTTTATTCTCTTATCCATAATCTTAATATGCTCAGAAGAGAATGCGAAATCAATTTNTATATATATATATATATATATATATATATAATACTGTATTATAGACAAAGAGATGATGTTATATCATAGATAAAGATATGATGTTTTATTATATACATATGTGTGTGTATATATGCACACATATATAATAAAGCATCACATCTTTATCTGTGATATAACATCATTTCTTTGTCTATAATAGAGTATTATATATTTATTTATGATAATTAACCAGAGATCACTATTGCCAAATTTGTCCAAGAGAGTAATTTTTAATACCATTTAAGCCTCACTAGTAGTTCTCTCTTACATACTGGCTATGAGAGAAATTCTTTAGTGTGTACCCATCACTCACCAACAAGTCTTAAGGACGTACCTTTCCTGAAATAACATTTTTAATTTATTCTAGGCCTAACCTGCAAGTCTTAAGGCCATGCTTACTCTAGCAGAACATATTTAGTGGTATTCCAGTACCGAAGCACTTTCCAAGTCTTAAGGACTTACTGGCCATAAAAGAAACTTCTTAGTGGGATCTCAACTTAATGGAACTAACAGAATTATATTTTCCCTAATAGTTCTCAAGCCCTTCAAGTGCTGTTCGCGTACTCGCTTAGTGAGAATCCTTTGAAAGTGCTATCATTAGGAATTAATCATTTCATAAATGTCCCTCAACCCTCACCAATACACTCCTCACTGAGATGAACTTCTTGGGGGAATATTTCCAAGGAAACGGTCCTTTCTCAATAAATAAAGGCGCACCCCCTCCCCATCTTTAATTACAAGGTCTCTGCAAACTATGGAGGAACATTCGACGGATTGTCGAGGGATGGCCGGAGGAAGCCTTAGGGCCCTTATAAGAAAGGGGAAGGGCAGAGAGCCGAGGGGGAGTGTAGGGCCTGCAAACAGGACAACAGCCTCGGGTCACCGCCATATTGACGTCTTACCCCCACCCTTCCGTCTCCCCCACCCCTCTAGCTCTACAGAGACTTGCAGACTTACTTGTCCTCTTCCAGAGCTGAAGACTTCTTTGACTTTTATCTTCGCTTCACGAAAAGTTTCCAGGGTTTTAGTGGCAAAAGTTTAGGAGGAGTCAAGGCCACTCCGACGGGCACAAGCACAATATCCTCCAAGACAACGATACAGCCTTTTTGGTTTTTACATATTTATTTAGAATCTAAAGGGTTATTATGACTACCAATGAATATAGAACTATCATACCTTCTATTATCCGTCTTCATTGGTTTCTGCAAACCATCTTCTGTTGGCGAGCGCTTTCGGACATTGTCCATCCTCGTGGCCGAATACATGTGATCACTGTCACTGTCTGTATTCAACTGAGTTGATTATAGACTCAGTTGAATACAGACAGTGACCAGTGAACACATGTATTCGGCCAAGAAGATGGACAATGTCCAAAAGCGCTCGCCAACAGAAGATGGTTTGCAGAAACCAATGAAAACGGATAATAGAAGGTATGATAATTTATTTATATATTGGTAGTTAATACAAATTTATATGTTTTATGATTCATATTCCTATATTTTAGAAAAAAGAATAGCTTAATCTAAGCTATATCTATCACTATATCTATTAGTGTATGCGTTCTTTCCCTTAATGTATAGTTCATTCCTCAAAGGTTCCAAAAATGTAACTTTAATTGATAAAAAACATTTTAGTGGCTAGAAAATTCAAGTAACTTTATCTAATAACATACTATTGAAGTTTTGCTATTCATAGTAACCAAAACAAACATTGTCAGTCAATAAATATTCAGAACATTAGATTAAATATAAAACTAACAATGATTCACGTATAAATTATTTCATGCTTTGTGCAGACATAAACAATTTTAACAATTTTTAGGGAAAGGGAACAGAATAAAAAAACAAAATTAGATTTTTGATTTTTATTCGGTTCCTTTGCACTAAAAATTGTTAAAATTTATGTGGATTTAAATACCACAAGAAAAATAATATTTATAAAATTAAAATATAAAGTAAATAACGAGAGTCATTTAAACAGCTTGACAATGTCTGCTCCTTCGAGTATAAGACGATATATTCGTCTGCCTCGGAGGTTAGACTCTCGACAAAAGTGCGGGGAGTTTAATAACTTATCAGGCTTGCCTCGGTAGCGTCAATGTTAACGCAACAGCCCGGAAAGCAGGAGATCCAGGTTCGAGTACTGGCTGGGGCAGTAAGATTTTTTATTCTGTTCCCTTACACTAAAAATTGTTAAAATTTACGTGCGATTAAATACCACAAGAAAATCAATATTTATAAACAATTTTGTTCTTCAAAGTGGGGAACTTTCCCTTACGAAATATCTAAGCGTTAGAGACTTTTGTTGCGGCTTGATTGAGTTTTGACATCAACATACTTATATGGTAACCTTGCAATATCCTAACCTGCAATATCACTTCTGCAAGTATACTTGCATGATTTATGAAGACCATTGAAAGAAGTGAGACACATTTTCCAATCAATATACGCATATGAGACGAGGACAACATATTCTCATAACAAAAAAACTCCCTCATCCAGGATGGATATAAGTAAGAGTGAATGAAATAGTGGATGGATATAAGTAAGAGTGAATTTACCTTCCCCCGTCGACTCAAACGAAGATGGCCCCGTGACCTCCTGGGGACATAGTCTGTAAATAATTTGAGTGAGGTGCCATTGGTCACCTTCTCTCCTCGTGTGATTTTCATTAATATCATTTTTTTTAACATTCATTGTAAACAAATTACAAAATGTTTTTTTGTTTTTTTTTAACAGAATGTAATATGTAAATAAAAGTTATAAAAAAATTACAGTTTTGTGTGTATCACCCATTTACCAAGTGTATTATTTACATAAATGATTAACTGATTTGTTTTTTCATTAAAACTACAGAAAGAGTATTTTACNTATATATATATATAAATTTACAAACAGAAAAGAACAAGAAGAGTATTTTCTAGTATCTTTGCAAATATGTGACAGTGTGTGTGACTGTCAACACTATAAAAGACTTCATTCATTTCTTAATGAAATTTTGCTTGTCACGTTTAAATGCGAACAAAAAAAGACTAAGTTTGTTAATGAGCGATATCGTACGAATAAGACTGGGGGATTACCTGAAATTTCAAGTGAAAATAGAATACGTCGGTTCACTCCGGCTTTTATAATATTTAGTTTAGTACATTAACTCAAAATTTATTTTTTTTTATCGATGAAAGATATTTTCTGTAAGTTTGGAGAATTACATGACACGAAAAGTTGAAATACGTAGATTCTTTACTATTGAGGAATTTGCTTTGTTTCCGCAGCTCATGTTTTGTATTTTTGACTTTTTTCGTAACCTTTCTCAGTCCAAAATCCATAAGCTTTGGAGCCCTTCACACGGCAGCAAGATATTCCGTATAAATATACTCTACTATTCTATATAGTCTTTTATACATTTACTTTAAATGAACTTGGAAATTGGATGAAGATCAGTGCTTCAATGTCCGCTTCTCAAACCTCCTGGAAGATCAAGAGTCTAAATTAAAAAAAAAAATAGTATTAGCCGCCCTTTCAACCACTTAAGACCATGGAGGGCCAAGGGCAATGGAGGGAACATTATAAACACCCATGGCTCAGGACAAGCTTTTATTTATAGATAAAAGCTTACTCTGGGCGGGATTTGAACCCGCAGCGTCAGGATTGCAAAACCAGTACGGATCCCCTGAAATACCCTAGTGCCCCGATTTAAAGTTTGTAAGATCAAATTAGTTTTACTTTAATTACTGTCATCAAGGTAAAATGTCAAAACTCCTTAAATATTACACAGCCCCAGAGTGACAGCCTTTTATGTTACAAGGCTCTGGCTGTTCTGATATATATGATATATTTTTATCAGGTATAAGTAGTGATAGTTATGAAAAAAAAAAACTCCAAACATTCAATCGCTAAATCTCTCTTAAATCTGATTGATGTTGGGAGCATTGCTATACTTATATATATATATAACATATTTATTTAGAATCTAAAGGGTTATTATGACTACCAATGAATATAGAACTATCATACCTTCTATTATCCGTCTTCATTGGTTTCTGCAAACCATCTTCTGTTGGCGANTCTTCATAATGCTACCTCTGTCATGACCCACTTTCAGTTGCCCGCATACTCATAGACTGATCCAAAAATGTAACCTACCCTCAACAATAGAAGCACTACTAGGAGATAATACTACAAACATAGATAATTTAATAAAGTATTTGAAAGAAATCGGATATGCCTAATCGGCATATAGCTTATAACTTATCACATGACTAACAGCAATAAATAATAATGAAACACTTCCCAGGCGCTGATAACCTAGCTGTTATCAGCTAGATAACAAATATAATATAAATATAATAATATTAACAAAGCTTTATACATAATCTACCTCAACACTTTTCGTACATCATTATTAGTAATACATCACTTTCATCAACAAAAAAAATTTTTTTAAATAAATAAATTTTTANAAATAATAGTCTTTACTTAACAGCTAACTAGGACAAGAATTGCTAAATGTAATTTGTTTACATGAATGTTAAATAGTTCAATTAAATAAGACAACATTTTATAAAGTATATTTAGAAAATAAAACACTCCTTACTGACGAAGGGCGAGAGATCCCAGAAAATTTTACTCTTTGTGATTTTTTCTTTTTGTGTTTGCACTGCACTCTCTATCCCACCTGTTCTTGATAATGCTACCTCTGTCATGACCCACTTTCAGTTGCCCGCATACTCATAGACTGATCCAAAAATGTAACCTACCCTCAACAATAGAAGCACTACTAGGAGATAATACTACAAACATAGATAATTTAATAAAGTATTTGAAAGAAATCGGATATGCCTAATCGGCATATAGCTTATAACTTATCACATGACTAACAGCAATAAATAATAATGAAACACTTCCCAGGCGCTGATAACCTAGCTGTTATCAGCTAGATANATCCTTGAACAACATCTATATATATATACGAGTATATATATTCACAGTCTTAGTGGACAGACATATATTTTTTTTTTTTTTTTCGAAACCTGGAATTTGAAGATGCAATCTGCTGAGTAATGGAAGGACTTACTATAAACTATAACACTTGAATAAATTCTTTGAAGTTTAGAGATGCGTAATATATAGGTTCCCGGCGACGGAACATCCTCCTTGAGGAATTTTACCAATAAGGAAGGCAGCGCTCCTCTTCTGTAACATAGTTCCCAAAGCAATAGACGGGATACTTGTTGAAAACCTAAGGGATATCTTCAAGGAGGAACGGTCAGAGCTAATATTATTTTGACGTAGGGGGGCTGCTCGGAATGATCCTAATGAAAGGACATAGCTGGCGGATAACCGCTGGTGGATTCCTGTTCTGAAAGGCACCGTCGGGAGGGTGGTGGAGGGAGGAGTGGAGGGAGGGGTATTTATGAGAGAGCGAGAGAGAGAGAGATAGCCGGCTCGCCCTAAATGTTAATATCGGCCCCTGCGGTTCACCACAGCTCCGAGAGAGGGCGGGCCAGGCGGCGGTAGAATGCGAGAAAAGGCACGCGTCCTCCTCGCAGATCTAATTGTCGTCCTGCTACGTGATGAATGACACCCTCCGCCGTCGGGTAGGATTCCCACAGGCCTCCCACCCACACACCCACACATACACGGCCAAGAAGAAAGACATACATTTATATTGAAATGAGCTATTAAGCGGTTAATGGCGACCAGGAGTAGGCGATATCCTGTCGCTCTAAATACCAGAACGGCTGCAGATCACGCCTCCTGGAGTCCGACGCACGCTCCCAAAACAAATACATTCAATACTCTGCCGCTTAAATATGCCCCTAATGTGATAACTCACAGGAAGCGTTTGGGATCGAACATTTCCATCGACCTTCTCATTGTTCCTGCAATCCAATAAATGCACGCATAGCACATTATCAAACGCGATAATGTACTCAGAGAGTTGTGGGGCACAGCGAAGCCATCAAACATTAGATGTATCCAGGGGTTCCAGTCTAAAGTCCTTGCACAATCCTCAACACTCCTCCCTACGTATCCAATAAAACCATCCAATCTGACCTGCAAGTACCTTTTGTTTACGAGCTCATTCCCTCCAGGTCTGATAAGTTCCACACAAACCTCCAAGGACATCCAAATCCTCTAGTCCTCTCCTTGGCATCCCACGTTCATCCCGACCACCCTCCCCGACGCTTCAAGAGGAGGTGGCCAAGAGACCTACTCCAGCTAGTTTAGTTAAAATACCTCTCAGTCCCTCCTCGACTTTCTGCCTTGTCTCCTTCTTATCGTAGGATAAGGAGAAGATGGGTGCCGGATAGTCTATCGCGGGTTAACCAGGGCTTCTCTCTGAGGACGGGTTACGTCCCGGGATAGACGAGCAAGGACTATTATTATGTACCCCATCAAAAATTAAGTGTATGGAATGTACAGAATAATTTTTTCTTAATAAAGAGTTATACATAAAAATTATCAGCAAAGTTACGTACGCCTTTAGGTTCCGTCGGCAGTCAATAATAATTCAAGTGGAGAGCTTAATTATAGAATTTGTTGGGTTTCGATCAAGGTTGATAAAAAAAAAAAAATAAATAAAATTTATTAGAATGCATTTTTTATTATTTGTCGACGCTTTGGCTTAGATTGTCAGCCATCTTCTATTCTGTTAAATAGACATGTCAGAAAACATGAGAAAAAAAAAATTATATATATATATATATATATGGCAATTAAATATCATTTTTCAGAAATAATTGTCTAGATCATACAAAAATTTAGTTTTTTTTTAAGTTTCATGAAGAATTTTTTTTTAAAATCTTACNTATATATATTAATGATATGTAAAAATGACACACTCTTGGCTGCTATATAAAGTAATCAAGAGCAGGTGGGATATAAAGTGTAGTGAATACACAAATTTTTTCTTTTTTTTTTCACCGCATTCTATTATACACCTGATACATATATATAAATATGTATCAGTAGATTTCTTCCAGGTGGAGAGGGGCTCCATCATGATATCTCTGAAGATTGCTTACAATGCAAGCGGAAACGTCAAATGTGTCTGACGATTCATTTTTTTGAATAAACTTTGAACTTATAAACTCCCCAACTTATTCTCTACTAATTAAATAATAGTCTTTACTTAACAGCTAACTAGGACAAGAATTGCTAAATGTAATTTGTTTACATGAATGTTAAATAGTTCAATTAAATAAGACAACATTTCTGCAGAATAAAAATAGAAATTGATAAAAAAAAAAAATTTATAATCCTTAATTACGTATTACATTCTGTTACAAATAAATAAAAACAGTTTGTAATTTAATTATAATAAATAATAGAAAAAAATTACATTAATGAAAGTCACATGATGAGAGAAGGTGACCAGTGACACTACTCTCTCAAAGAAATTGAAAATTAAACAAATCTTCTCATTTCAGTTATTTTTTAAATATAAAAATTTGGAATTTTACACAGGTTTATTTTAAAAAATTCTAATTAAGAATTTATTTTTTTATTATCTGCCGACGTTTCGGCTTTGTTGTAAGCCATCTTCAGGGCTATCGTTAAGGTGAGAGGGGAGATATGTTGTCCTTTAATGACCTCTATGCAGATGTTTTCCAGGTGACAACACGTCCCCCCTCTCACCTTCACGATAGCCCTGAAGAAGGCTTAAAATATAGGCCAAAACGTTGGAAGATAAATAATGATTCACTTTTTATAAAAAATAGTAGAATCCCAAATTCTCTACTAATAATCTCTATAGTCAAAAACTCTCCATTTGTATTAATATATTTATATTCTAAATAACGTAAATAGAAGATAAGAGATGACCATGCGTGTTTTTCTCCCGGTCAGTTCAGGGTAGCCCTAGTGAGCCTACTTTTCGACCTGTTAAATCTAAGACTGTGACTTCTTGTTGTGGGAAATCGGCTGAAGTTTGCAGAGTTCCTTCGAGACGGACTCGTCGTCCATTTTGGTCGGAAATCCCCATTGTAGGGCTCTAGGGAAAATTTCCCCTCAGTGTGTGTGGGGGGGGGGTAGAAAACCCCCCTTCATCCCCCTGGGATATAGTGGGAGTCCCTTGAATACGGCCCAATACCCCGGATTCAAAGGATCAGTCCCGGACTCCGTCGTATATAGCCATCGACCCGTGCTTTCGCCTCTAAGCTCGGCTTTGAAGGGAGTTTGCTGTTGTGTACCAAGCGAATTTCCTTTCGGTCCGCTAAGCCCCGCCAACACTATCACCTCCGCGTCATTTGCCTGAGTCTTTCTTCCCCACTTCTTCATATATATTCTTTCGAGAATTTAAAAAAAAATTATATATAATGTGTTTTATAAGATATATGTGTTTGTTTGTTTTGTATCGTATATATAGTATATCTGTCAAGAAATATGTCCTTGTGTATTTAACACGCTGTATTAACAACTCTTACAATAACGATCACGTTAGGAACTAACAGACAAGATATATGCTTTTATGTAATTATTATTTTAAGAAGTATATTATTAAGGCAGGCTCATCTTTTTATTTAATTAATTAAAGTCAAATTCGGATTGAGCTTTAATTATTGCGAAAGAGAAAAGTCCGTGACGCAAAAGCTAAGTAAACTTTTTCTTTTTAATTAATAATAACTTTATTATTTATTACACTCTGCAATTGTAGTACTCCTTGCAACGGGCTGGAACAATAATAATAATCCTTATTGTGCGACGTATTTGTAAACTTTTGCATAACGTAAATAATAGAAAATTATATATTATGTTTCATAAATTTTGTCTTAGCTTTAACAACAAATATATTGATTGTTTTGCAAATTACCGACCGAATTTACTAACTTTAGAATAAATCTACACTTTATTGTTGAATGCGATATTGTATACTCTACTTTATTTCTTAAATTAGCTAATCAGAAATCAATTTTATTTTCTGAACTGTATCTAAAGCATTGTTTTAATGGTTAAATATAAATTAAATGGCTAGTAAGGCGAGATAAATTTTATATATAATCACATAAATGTTAATATTTCCGATGCTCAACCTATTTTGTAATTATTTTTTCGTTTCAATAAGACGGTTCTTCTTCATCTCCTTTTGATGATTATTTGGTTTCCCTTTAAACAACACCTTCTCATTATTTTCAACTTAATTAATTTCAACTTAAAATACATTCGTTTAAAAATTTACAAAACAAATCCCACATATATAATTTTATATATGTATCTTGAGTAGGGTCTATGCCATCTCAAATATACCTTCTTAAATATCTTTGTTAATATTCGTTTTTACAAATTTAATATAATTTACATTTTCATCTATTAAGTCTTATAAATGTTTTCTTAATGCTTATAATAACGAAGATATTAAGATTTTAAACAATTATTGCAAGGGAATAGAATAAAAAATCTATATGTCCCAGCCAGGACTCGAACCTGGATCTCCTCCTTACCGGCCCGGAAAGCAGATGATCCAGGTTCGTGTCCTGGCTGGGACAGTGAGAATGTTATTCTATTCCTCTCATTAATTGTTTAAAATTTACGTGGTAAAATAAACCACAAATAAATTAATATTTATTAAGATTTTATATTTTGGTCTCTCTCTCTAAGCCTTAGAATTAGGGAGTACTCCTCAACCAAGGTTTATAGACTCAGATTTTCATTTCGTATTTCAAAGATAGATGCTAAATTTCGTTATGGAATATACAAAAATGTTGCCAGAAGATAGTTTACAGACATACAGAACTTCTCACTGAAAACCAAGGACAGTCTCTTTGATAGTAGTTCTTGGAATATTGCTGAAATTAGTCGATACTGAGGGCAGAAGGTGAAAATATAGGTGATCGTCAGTCTATTGTTTCCTCGCCGAATTCTCAATCAGGGGCCTACCCCGTGACCTAATCCCATTCGCTTGCCTAGGAAATCTTGGCTTGAAGGTCATTGCTATTATCAACCCAATCCAACTAACATTATAACCATTGTGTTTATGCGAGTCAGCGTAAATCACTGCAAGGTATCTGTGATTGCAGGCTGTACGTGAAAAAGTGCCTGAGCTGTGGAGATCCGATCGGCCCTTCGGAACTGGTAATGCGTGCAGCTCTGGAAAGCGTATTTCATTTGCGCTGCTTCCTCTGCGTGGTGTGCGGGGCGCGTCTGCAGAAGGGCGACCAGTACGTCGTGAAACAGGGTCAGCTCTTCTGCCGTCCGGACTACGAGAAAGAGGTAGAAATGTTCCAGGGATATGCACAAGGTAACCATTTCAGTCCTCTTCTTCTCATACTCTATATATTACTTCTTTTCTTTTTTTTTTTTTTTTGCTAATTGATAATACATATAATAAAACTCTCCGATTTTAAATAATAAAGGTTTGTTAGGTTATATGGCCATTTATAAACTAGACATAAATAAAATATTCGAGGGGGGGGGAAACAAATAAATATTCCTCTCTTTATATAACAATTAAAATAATAATAAAGTGCAATAAATAATTTTAATTGCCACTGAAAAATATCATAAGTTACTGTAAACGAATTTAAATTTAACTGTTTGATGAATTTCGAAGGAATATATTTGATGTAAAAATGAAATTATTCAGAGTAGTATTGTAGATATTTAGCGGAATATCATTGTATGGGGAGAGAATAATTGACAGTATATTTAATTACTTTGTTTTGCCACCTATAACTCTCTCTTCTTAATTAATAACTATTCAATAAATAAAGGTATATATAATTGTTTTCCTCTTCTAAGATAATAATGAAGGTAATGGATGAATAACAAAAATTAGATAAAGAAAAAATGTTCCTATCTAGTTTTATTGTTTTAAAACCAAGTAGCAGAATTTTGAAATGCAAAAATTTCAGTAACAAGTTACACGAAAGTAAAATTTATTTTGAACCCACTTCCCTGGGGACAGTTGTTTTTGCCAATGAATATATTTACATTTACTTTTTTTTGTAAATGTTTATTCTTGTACATTTATTTTACACAAATATCGTAATATCGGTTGATTTTTCAGGGCTTTACGTTGTTTTTTTTTCTGGTTGGTATACATAATCTACCTCAACACTTTTCGTACATCATTATTAGTAATACATCACTTTCATCAACAAAAAAAATTTTTTTAAATAAATAAATTTTTATTTATTACATTCTGTTGGTTAACATAATGTAATTTGATGTTTTTTCTTACAAAAATAGTGTACTATAAAAGAGCTGGCTGCCTATTTCACTAAGTGTCACTTCTTATCTAACTTTTTTACATGGAAAATTCATTCAGAAATTAGGAAATTTTCCTCATCTTTAAGCAAATGGTGAACCAGTGTCCTTTATTTATTTTTTTGTCCATACATTACTCCTTCTTAGACTAATTACTTACTTACTGCGTGGCACTAAGCCCGGGGTGAGTCTTGGCTTCCTGAACAATGTACCTCCATCTGTTTCTATCCCTGCCTTTTTGCCTCCACGCTGAGACGCATCCTCAAGTCTTCCTCAAGGACCCGAGACCAACGTCTTCTTGGGCGGCCAACTCTTCTTTTGCCAATTCTTTGGCATTCTATTAGGAAGCACTGGTATACTATGGCCCAACCATTCAAGACGGCGTGGTTTTATGAACTTGACCACATTGGCATAGTCTTGACATAGCGAGTAAAGTGAATGGTGTTTGGTCATAGTCTCCACGTATTTGTCTGGGTATCATGAACCGGACCATAAGTCTTTCTTAAAATTTTCCGTTTAAACAGTGCTAAGTGGTTCTTCATCAAGAAGGTCAAAGTCCACGTCTCCGCTCCATATGCCAGGACTGGCCGAATTAAGGTTTTATTCAACCTTGTTTTAGTTGTTTGGGACAAGTCTATTTTTTTTAAACTTAATATTATCGAAATATGACCTATTTCCTGCCATATACTTCTCTTCACTTCATTTATTACTTTATTTTCATCGTTCAATTCTGAGCCTAAATTTATGAAATTTTTAAATTTTTCGAAGGGATACCCCTAAATGTCTAAAGTAGTTCAGCTAAGGTCTAAATTAGTGCTCATGTATAATTATACTAATTAACTACTCGAATTTCTACTTTGTTAGTATGATTAGTATGTGAACCGTAAGAGTGGTTCAGTATTTCCTTACTGATTTATTGATATATTTTGGTCATGACTTATAGGTAAGCAGTCCACAAAGAACCAAACATAATTGAGAATAATAGTCCTCTAAAATTTAATATGTCCGCGGAAGATTGTTACCGTCAAAATGTGTAATCAATTTATCCATATATTTTGGCTTAATGTCGTAGGTATTTTTACGGATAACACCATATTGTTATCACCTTCTTAATCACTAACGTTATATACTTAAGGATTTATATTGAACTTAATATTGGGATATTATTACAGATAAATGACTTTTAATTGTTCCCAATTCCTTACATTTTACTTAAAATACTTTTATAAAATTTATACCTTATTAAAAACTTTCGGGGTATTCTGAGATGTTTCAGTGTCATTAGGGAACCATTCTGGAAGTTATGTAAAACAAGAGTTATCATAGTTTTTAAGTATCTTGTAAGCAGCGCTTTATATAATCAGTTTCTATGATGAAATGATCCAAGGAGCCATGAATCAGAGACATAAACACAAATGTCAGTACGATTGATAGTGGCTAGAAATACTAGAAGACGCTTTCTGTTATGATCCAGGTGAGCAGTCGCTGGAGGAGGGTCCCGGATTGGCGAGGAGTACGGACGGCAGGCGAGGACCAAAGCGACCGCGAACCATCCTCACCACCCAGCAGAGAAGGGCATTCAAGGCTTCCTTCGAGCTCAGCCCTAAGCCTTGCAGGAAGGTGCGAGAGACTCTCGCTAAGGACACAGGACTCTCCGTAAGGATAGTACAGGTACTCGGGAAAATACTGCAGGTTTTCTTACACAAATAGCATCCGAAACGTGTTCCAAAAAGTGATTTTAGATATGTGTTAAGGTTGGCCTGAAGAGGATATACTGCTTAATCACAAAGTGGCAGTCGATTGAATGATTGACCATGATAAAATTTAAATTATAAACCCCGCAGAAAATATTTTTTAAATATTTAATAATTTATATTATTTGAATTTGAATTATCCAAATAGTAGCTCGTAATTTAAAATAATAATTTAATAAATAAAACAGCTATTTGTTCCCCTGACTATATCTAACGACCAAGATACGAGAAAGACAATTGGGAGAAATAATGTAATTTTTTTAAAACTTTAATCATAAAAAAGTTAAAGGACCAGATAGTAAACACAAAAAATGGATAAACTTTCAATAAAACGGATAAACGTCAATATTTTATCAAAGATATCATTAGTTAAGATGTAACATCCTAATTTTATCTGCAATAAATTATCATATCTCTATCTGTGATACAGTATTATATCTTTATCTATGGTACAGTATAATATCATTATATATNCACACCACAATTTATAAAATATATTAATTTATTATTCTCTAACTCTAATTATCCACCAACATTTTGATAAAATGTGCAGCTTCTTTTCGCAAATCTTAAGTACTCATAAATTCCCAAATATAGTAATAAAATTTTAAACGGAATCAGAATTGATCCTCTGCCTTGTTAGTATACATGGGGAGAAAATCTTACATTATAGTTGACATAACTTAGCTTTTGTAGGGGTTCCTAAGTTACTCAAAAACGGTTTATAATTCTCATCCCTCCCCCATTTAAAATATAAATTTCTAATAAAAACCTATTTCTAGTTTTCTTTCAATATTATAACTGGTTGTGTCATATATGAAGTACTCATTTTTCTGATTAAAAATAAGTTATAAGAGAACTCTAAGTAAGTTATGAACTTCCCGAAGTAAAACAATTTTTTTATTATTTTATTTTAAAATTTATAGAGCAGGCGCAATTGTAACTTTTAACAATAATTGAAACATGTAGGACGCAATCTAATAAAATAGATATGCTATCAAAATAAAGTCATTACTTTAATAAGGGTAAATATATGTATTATAAATATACATTATGACCAATGAATATTTTATCATGACTATTTAAAATGAAATAATCTGCATAATTGAATCTATTTTGTTATGGCCCCTAAGGNGATTATCTGGGGCCGACTTCAAATCGGGCCAATCAGAGGGCTCTTCTTCTTCAAGGAGTGATTAGGATTAGCTGCAACTGTGATGACTCTTCATTGAAGGCGGCCTAATGTCTCTGTTACTTAGGTAACATTGGGAGAAAAGTCTAAACACTAAACAGATTAAAAGGAGAGTTTTTTGACCGTATATATTATTATTAGATGATTTTAGTTGGTGTTCGATCAAGGTAGATAAAAAAAAATACAAATTTAAAAAAGTGTTTTTTTTTTAAAATCATCTGCCAACGTTTCGGCTTACATTGTAAGCCATCATCAGGGCTATCATGAAGAAGAGAGAGGACGTCCTGTCCCTAAGTTCACATTTCTAAGATTAAAATCATCTAATAATAGGTCTATATTTTTATTTAATATTTTTAGTTTCTCCTAAGCAGTATCGGTGAGGACCAACTTGAATAGCTTAATTCCCTTTAAGTAAGAGTAAAAAGTAAATAAAAATAAAAATATATTTGGTAGATCTCCGAAAATTTAGGCGAATATAGTTGGCTGTGGTGACCGTGGGAGTCAGGGCTGAGTGTAGATATCTGTAGTGCCTTATCTCGCCTGCTCCCGGGTTTTTGGCGCCAATCAACAAACGTTTATTCTTCCATCAAGAGATAACTACCTCTTCTCTTATCATACAACTAGAGTGCTATCCCCCCCACTCTCTCTCTCTCACACTCACTCTCTCTCTCTCTCTCTCTCTCTCTCTCTCTATATATATATA
>KZ807307.1:0-13412 GCA_000696205.2 Oncopeltus fasciatus | reverse complement strand
AAATAAATAAATATATATATATATATATATATATATATATATATAATCTTGCATATTTATGGGGGGAGGGTTCAGGTGTGAGTTGATGTGGATGGGCACTCTAATGTAAGCATTTAAAAAAAAAAGTAACTAAATTCCGTATTCACATTGTGAACTATGGCATGAATTCAAATCTGGCTTAAATCAAATGAGAGGAGAATTAGAAAAAGTCCTATTTTTACAATGTTGATATCTTTGTTTCCATCTGATTAACGAAAAAATGTTAGTACCTAATTAGAGCAAAATATATGTTTTAACATTTTTACAGAAAAAAAAACTGATTAAGGAAATATTTATGAATTTAACTATGATGGTTCAGTACCTTTCTTACTGTTCCTTGTCGGTCAGCATAGCACCAGGTTTATTTCTTCGGCTTGTAAAATATAATTCATCATTAAAATCCATCATGAAAAAGTTCATCTTAATGAAATATGGGAAATGCAATTAGTTTACTTATCTCCAGCCAGACAAAGCATCAAGTGTCGCTACCCCTTGCTCAGGAGTAAACTTAAGACTACAGCGAACCTTGGAGGGGCACTTGGAATTCATAGTTCAGAAAAAGGTTTCTTGGTGGAGATGGATTTGAACCCATGACCTATAGCTTGCGATTCCCGCACCCAAATACTACTAGCGCCCCTATATCTCTAGTTATATTGCATTGATAATTTAGATGAAAACTAATTTACCCATGTGTAGTGTAAAATACCATTGGAGCAGAAATTTATCGGAACTTTGAAAAGAAGTCAAATTGTATAAAATGAAAAAGGCGGGGGAAAAGGAGGGGAAATTAATAAAATCCCTCAATTGCAGACGTGCTTAAAATTCCATACCAGTGAGCCAATAATGAGCAAATTCGAGTAACCGTTTTGTTTGATGGGGGATTGGAATATTGCGGTGTTGGTAACGAACAAACAAGCTCGTTTTACCTCGATGGGTCGAAAGGGATGAAAAAATAATGAAAAAAAGACAAGCATATTGGATTTGACCTTTGAGGGTAATGAAATGCCTTCAGGCATCAAAGGAAAACTGATTTTAATTGGTACATATTGTCTCTTGTGCATTTATTTTGAAACTCTATGCTTGTGTGTGTGTGTGTGGGGGGGGGGGTGAAATCAGTAATTCATGATAAGGGTAAAAAGTCAAATAAATAAATAAAATTACTTTTAATAATACTTTTAATGAATACACATGCTACACTCTAATTTTTTTTTTTTTCTTGGTTTTTTTTTGGTACATATAACTTATTTGCAAGTCTTACATGTATGATGACTGCAGGGGATACCGGCCCTCCCTTATCCCCTGCATATCCCCTGCAGTCATCATACATGTAAGACTTGCAAATAAGTTATATGTACCAAAAAAAAAAACCAAAATAAAAAAAAAAGCCACACTCTAATGTTATCTGGTGCTTTAACGTCAGAGGATTATTGACGGCGTCATATTAATAAATAATATGATATAATGAATTTATAATATAAATATAATAATATTAACAAAGCTTTTAACCATAAATTCTCGTTGATAAGATGATGTTTGCATTTAGGAATTCATCTGCTATTAGAAGATTATTCTTTGGGAAATCAAGATACAAGGAAGCGACTCTAGAAAATTTCAACGGATCTTAACCAATATATATATACTATATTCAGTGTTATTCACTGATACCGTGAGGGGATGTTTAAAAGGTGAACATAATTTTAAATCTTTATTTCTCCTTTATTATTAGCGTTGCGGTACAAATTTAGAAAATGAAATTCCTTTAAAAACTCATACTCGGTGGAACACGACACATAAAGAAGATATTTAGGAGATCCGAACGGTTCGTCCCTTTTCTACTTATTTAAATCATATTTTGTTCAATAAGGATATTAACCATTCATTTCGCGGATAAAAGCTGTATGCAAAATTTCATTTAAAAAATGTAGTTTACAAGATGTTAAGTAACGGAATGTAATAAAGATTTAAAAAAAAAGTAGAAATATTTAACATATATATATTTGTGTGTGTGTGTGTTTGTGAAATGTATATGTGTGTGTATTTTGTACAAGTCACAAGTTTTAGTTTGTTTTGATGAAAATTAGAATGCTGCTTTCAAATATAAAATGAAAGTTGTGTTCATTGATGACCAAAATCAGACCAATAACTGAGGGGTATTGAATGAATTGTCAGGTGAGAGTAAAAAATAAAAATAAAGTTTTTCCTGTTCTGTAGACGTAATGTTTTGTTAATAGCTATGAAACTTATCACAGATTTGTTCTTTGAATAAGTGATGTATTTTAGAAGTCACCTAAAAAAATTGAACAATTGGTCATTTGTATTTAACGTTCTAGATGACACAATTAGTTGTCTTCTAGATGAAATTTGGCATGGCTTTAAATTAAAATAAATATAAAAATCAAATTCATAGGGACTGGGATTTTGGCAAATACATATTCAAGCATTCAAAAACAAAGCGTAACGAATTTTTTAATCTAATAAATTTAAGTCAATTATTAGCTATTATTTTATTTTATTTATTTGTTGTAAACAAAATACTTTTTAATGACACATTACTAGGAACCTTATACAATTCAACTACGCACCTAATACGCTTAAATTGAGAAAATAATTTTAAAATATTATTTGATGGTTTTTTTAAAGTATTTAAATAAAGATAGAAAGACATAACATGAAATTGATTTATTAATATTTGAAGTGCATAAACTCACTGTACATGTTAATAGCTAACGAAGAAAGATTCATTAGCAGGCGTTAAATGAGAAAGTTATTAAAAGGCGACTCTTCTGCGTGGACAATATGACCACAAGTCATACAAGTCATGTACAAGAATAACGCCAGGATAATTTGGAGGGTCGTCCCTCGGGAAAGAACAATTATTGCCTGGAGGTAGAGTTTTAAGCCCTTTTAAGGGCCCCCTGCCCCACTCCCCTAGTGAAAGGAGTTGAGGCCGGCTAACAAACGCCTGGCTAATTGTGATGTTAATGAGCCACCGGTAGCTGGTGATGATGCACGGCGAGCCTGGAGTCCGAGCCCTCATCACAACTGTTTCCCGCTTCTTCGTGTCCTTCCCTTCTGTGTTCACCCCTAACTCGTGAGCTTCAACCCTGTTGCTTTGTACTTGGCCGCCCCCAGGCCAATTGCTCTGCAGGAACACGGGGATACCTTGCCTTTCTTCTTCTTCTTCTACTTATTCTACAAATGCTGCTTTTGTTGCTAAATTTAAGGGGGCAATTTTACCTCAGCCAATATAATTTCTGAACACTCTTCAAGCACGAACAGCCGAGATCCTTCGAACACAAAAATATTTAACCCGATGCAAAAATTGCTTTTTACCAACACCATTAGATGCAGGAACATCTGGACAAGAAAAAAAAATGTGGCCGAATTTTGGGGGAGTTTGGTCATTGAAGTGGTTTTCAGGGTGCCGGGTGAGCCGAGGGATCCTTAAATCTGGGGCTGTGGGGTTCATGTACCCCCTGCTCATGCTTTTATTGAGAAATATTGTTTTTTAGAATAGGGTGGTTAATTTTAGATAGCCCTCCTTCCATGATCAAAAATAGTTCAAAAGAAGGTTAAATTATACTTTTCAAAAAGTGACTACACTTATGTGAAAATATTATTGTTATTTACTCCGATTACACCTACCAGACGCAAGAAAATAATATTTAACATATATATATATATGTATGGTATAGGTCAAAGCAATGTTTTTATTTTTTTTTCTTATGAAATTTGTTATGTCTCTTTAAAATTCAAAACGAAAAAAATATCTTTATAGATCACAATCTGACCAAATGGAGTGAAAGAGGAACGCCGCTTTGTCAAAGGGAACCATTCGGGTCACCTAAACCAATACTAGCAGTTTTGTGCCCTGTGTAGGCTTTTATTGGGGAATAATAAATGGATGTTCACTGCCATTGGTGTTTGAAATAGGTTGGTGATCTATGAATACACGCACATACACATATAAGATATATAGGAATAAAATGAAATAATTGCTTTGTTGAAGATACCAAGTCGTGACGTCATAGATTCTTAGCTCAACTAACTGATATACCTCGTTGGATTCAGCGTGTGCTGGGATAGCCCCTTACTTCGGCTGATTAGGTTATGTCTGGTACTCAATCGGTGCTACTGAGTTTTCCGCTAATGTCTCAACAGGCCTAATCATCAAGGAAGAAATGTTATAATATATGTAATATTTTTATGGTACCGACACAAATAATAATTTGTTTAGCTGGCATTAAATATCCGGCAGTTAAAGCTTCTTATCAATAAGTAATCGATCCTCTATTAGCTTCTCATTTTTAAACTACATATCACATGTTAAATAAATAAATTTACATAAACGGTAAATACATATCACCCATTAAAAACTATTATAAATATATCATAGTTTATTATTATAATATNATATAATACAATTATATACTATATTTAAACTACATTCTGTTTAAAATGATACCTAATTATATTTTGCTTACATCTAATTGAAATATATTATTAAGAATTAAGATAAGGGTACATGAGTGCTCTCTTACATATAAAATAAGTATGTTTTATGCATTATTTATAATATTTGTATTACTAATCAAGAGATCAACTAGATTCAGAATAAAATAGCGTTTATACAATTTTCTTATTAAAAAAGATAATGTCTAAGCAAGGACTATTTTCTCTGGACTATAAAAATAACCTGAAACATGATATTTTATTAACTTAATTATATAAATTTACTAATAATATTAATTACTGAAAAATTAAATTATTACTTAAAAAATGTAAAAATTAAATTATTAATAAATACATTTATTCGTTAAAATGAGTATTATTGGTATTGATTAATAATTTTATACAAGAAGTTAAAATGGCATTTTAAAATTGCAGGTGTGGTTTCAAAACCAAAGGGCTAAAATCAAAAAGATGCAGAAGAAACATCGTCTTGACCAAAAAAACAACAATAGTAACGGAAAGGACTTAGATATGGATGAAAAAATAGAGAAAATGAAGGACGATGATCAAAGTAAGTAATTAAGATACAAATATTCATCTCTACAAACAATTTTTCTTGAGAAAAGATAATTTTAAGGAGAGCATAAAACATTATTGATTTGGAAACATTTTATTAGAGGATTGAAATTCTATTATTTTATTTTAAAATTTATAGAGCAGGCGCAATTGTAACTTTTAACAATAATTGAAACATGTAGGACGCAATCTAATAAAATAGATATGCTATCAAAATAAAGTCATTACTTTAATAAGGGTAAATATATGTATTATAAATATACATTATGACCAATGAATATTTTATCATGACTATTTAAAATGAAATAATCTGCATAATTGAATCTATTTTGTTATGGCCCCTAAGGTGATTTACACTGTAAACCCAAAGGTGGGCGAATATTTTTTTAAATGTTCATTTTGAAAGAAAATTGTGTTTTATTAACTCTTTGACCTAACCCTTATTACTTAAATAAGTTTATAAACTGAATAGTTTTTGATCTATTTTTTGTTACTCAACTTAATTATATGCTTCAAAGATCTATGTTTCAAAGAAGCTGTTAGCCAGAATAGCATACATTTTTGACAGTAGTATTTTGACTTCAGAGCCACTCAATTTATTTATTACTACTGGGCTAGTTAAATATAAATTAAATTTTATTTAAAATAAAAAGGAGATTACAAAAAACTCTTGCTTGAAAAATTTGACAAGAATTTATTCTGAAATGACAACGTTTTGGCTTGCTAGCCACCTTCAATGTTGATAATTGTGGCAGAAGGTATCTGGCATGGCAGGCCGACGTCCTATGGCTATCGATACATTGGCTTTAAAGAATAAATTTTAGTTTGTTTTTTGTTTCATACACAAGTTTTTCCTAAGCTTCTTTCTATTTTAAATTATGCAGATTTCTTCATAATAGATGTTTGAGTACCTACTATCGATATACTCCTATATCGTATGGTATCTGCTCTTACGACATAATCTTCTACTTGTTTGAAAATTAATGGGTTGGATTCAAGTTGGAATTATCAGAAAGATTATTAAGCAAAGATAGAACCCTCATACATAGCTTTCTTCTGCAGATAAAACAGATACACGATACAACTCAAAGCCCACTTAAACTGATGGCAGGTAAAACTTGGTACCCTCGGAGCGGTATCCAGGAGTTCTCGAACAATCTCGATAATATGACCCAGCCGGAAAGGGGGTAACAATATGGACATATAATTGGTAAAGTTTTGCCTGCCTGAAATCTCATGAAAGTCAAATGGGTTGGGGGTTGGCTGAAGGAACCCAGACATTTTGTCAAATCTCAGTTTCTTTGGAAGCTTGAACAGATATTTATGGTGTCAAGTGAAATGTTGAATAATAAAACAAGGCTCACTTTGTATTGTACTTTTAATACTCAGCTCATTTCGAACTAGAAGAGCTTATCTTGTAATATCATTAATATCGAAAACACACTTTCTCTAACAAGGCCTCGTCAGAACTGAAATAACGTACGCAGAAGTGACGTAACCTCTGCAGATGGATGTAGGTGAAGATATTTATTTGATCATAAAAGTCGGAGAGAGCATTGAACCTAGAAGATAAGTAGACAAAGACTAAATCAAGATTAGCCTGGATGGAAAAATGGGAGAAGTGCTCAGCCATCTTAGTTGCATTCTTAAAAATCTTACTTAATTTAACCTTAGTTTTTGAAAAAAACTATATTAATTAATATAAATGTTAGGAATTATATTTTGAACCTAGAAAAGCTTTTCCGTGACTCAAATAAAGACTAAGATATCAATATTAAAAATTTGGTCTTTCTCTAATCACTCTGTCTTACCTAATAATAAGGAGCATAAGTACCGATTTCGGTTTTATGTTTTAAAAATAAGAGGGCCCAACTATCATCCTATTTATAAATATAGAATATATATTTATAAAATTACATTTTGCTTTTTGTTATTATTTACTTATTTCCTTTTTTTTAACGTTAAAATAATAACGATATTAAGATTTTATATTTTGGTCATTTTCTAGCCTCCCCCACCTCTCCTTTGAACAACTTCAGACATTAATTTACGAACACACTAAATTTGGTTTCACTATTTTAAAAATTGCACGCTTGAGAACTTACTGGCATGTATATATAAATTATCCAGTGTAAAATAAGTGAAAAGATATTGTAGGATGGTCGCTGGTGGATATCGTAACTGGAAAAGAAGATTGGGTGAGACGTTTAGCCGTCGTAGTTGCGTTCAATAATCCCGCCCTTTACTAACATTTTTCGTAAAAATATTACAGAAAATAAACTTTACAAATGTACTCTTGAGTTGACATGGTTGGAGGTTCGTTGGCCGTCGAGTATTATGCTGCAGAAATTTGTCAGGGTTTCGGCCAGGAACAGAAAAATAAAAAATTCCAAAATTGTTGGGTAATTGTTTTATTATTGCCAAATAACATTAATTGTGATAAAATAATTACTATAATTTAGTTTACAAAAGTACTTTTTGTACCTATTATATTTAATATAATTTTGCGTAAATAACAACGAAGATATTAATGTTATAAATTTTGGTCCTTACTTTTAAGTAAGGGCATTTATGCCCCCACCCCCCCCCCNTTATTAAATGTCCCCCCCAAACGCCCTTTCCAACAATCTTTTCAAACTAAAAATTAAAATATTTAAAGAGTTTTCTATAACAATCCTATATACTTTATATTAAGTTTTTATATCTTGAAAATATGATATACTGAGCATTCAAAATTATATTTTTAGATATCTTTCTTAATATTCAATTATTTTTGTATTTACGGTTCAGGTTATTCTCGATAGATATTTCAGTCATTGCCGCTGTTTGGAAGCAATTTCTACGACATATCCTGTAGAATTTGATTTGGGAAAGATACAATCCCTCTAGTTTTAAAAGCCACTTAAATAGATACAAAATTATTTAACTATCCACTTTCCATAGTAACAGTGTGATAAACATAGCCACCTTACCTATAAGCTTACCTCCATTGATATATGCTGCAGTATATGATTGGGGATATATGTAGTCTTAAGAACCTACCCAAGATAAAAACATTATTTAACTGTTCAATTTTCTAAATCTAACAAGAAATATCAGACGCGCCCTCTGAAAGATAGAATGTCTATCTAGTTGATTGATTAAGACAGAACGATATAAAGTTGATCCCTATACTTAAACGTTCACATAAATGCAATCGTATCCTAAGATGTTTGCTGTGTAAGCAGCTGATCGACCAGTTTACAATTGCACGAAGAAAGAGTGAAGATAAAATGGAGGAGGGTTGGTAAGGAGAGTGAGGCTGGGACTGCCATGGGCGGTCTCCCTGGCAACGCTCCACCCCGCTATGCTAATACCTTCTTCGGATTCCACCCCTACACCGCGCGTCTTTTCCCGCCTGAAAAATACCGGCCAGCTGATATTGGGCGGGAAAGAGTGGAGCCGGCCGGCCTGTTGTTATTTCTCTCTCTCTCTCTCTCTCTTGGGCGGTCGTGCGCGGAAACCCCGATGCGACTGGGGAGGCAGTTCTCTCCAGCCGCTGGAAAAGTCTGATTTAAGGGCTGGCTCCAGGTGCGCGTGCTGGAGGGACCTCTATATTGCGGTGGCACACGGGACCAGACGTGACGGAAATGACCAAGCTCCCAGGGGGTCCTCTCACCCTCCGCCTTCACGAAACCACTCAATAGTCACAGATACGTGTCTCTCCTAAAGATAGCTCTCGGAGCGGCCGTAAACTGCGTCCCACAAGGCTGCAAAGTACCACCATCCATTTTAACGACTTGGGTGATACTTAAAGGCCCTAAGAAAATATCTATATATATATAATGTAATATTCCTCCAAGGTATGTAATAAAAAATATTATATTTAATTGAGGAAAGATTTTAAAAAATCCCAAAAATAGTAGTAGTAGCCTACAAAACTAGAGTAAAATTTGACAAATGGTAAGTACTTTACTTAGATGATTTTAGTTGGGGTTCGGTCAAGGTAGATCCAAAAAACACAATTTAAAAAATGTATTTTTTAATAAAGAATACGTTTCGGCTTACATTGCAAGCCATCTTCAGGGCTGTAGAAATACAATGTCATGAGAATACAATCATAATTTAAATTAATAATAATAGAGAATTGCAATAATATAATGTGATATCAAGAGTATGAATGTTGAAAGCTATGTAAGAGAATTTAAAACGATTTTGAAAAAACAATTTGAAAAAAGAAAAAAAAAATATGGTAAGTACTTTAATAATTAATAAATATTTATTTATTACATTCTTTTAATAACGTCTTGTAATTTGATGAAATAGAGAAATTGCATTAAAGAACTAGAAGAGCTTATCTTGTAATATCATTAATATATATATATATATATGTATGGTATAGGTCAAAGCAATGTTTTTATTTTTTTTTCTTATGAAATTTGTTATGTCTCTTTAAAATTCAAAACGAAAAAAATATCTTTATAGATCACAATCTGACCAAATGGAGTGAAAGAGGAACGCCGCTTTGTCAAAGGGAACCATTCGGGTCACCTAAACCAATACTAGCAGTTTTGTGCCCTGTGTAGGCTTTTATTGGGGAATAATAAATGGATGTTCACTGCCATTGGTGTTTGAAATAGGTTGGTGATCTATGAATACACGCACATACACATATAAGATATATAGGAATAAAATGAAATAATTGCTTTGTTGAAGATACCAAGTCGTGACGTCATAGATTCTTAGCTCAACTAACTGATATACCTCGTTGGATTCAGCGTGTGCTGGGATAGCCCCTTACTTCGGCTGATTAGGTTATGTCTGGTACTCAATCGGTGCTACTGAGTTTTCCGCTAATGTCTCAACAGGCCTAATCATCAAGGAAGAAATGTTATAATATATGTAATATTTTTATGGTACCGACACAAATAATAATTTGTTTAGCTGGCATTAAATATCCGGCAGTTAAAGCTTCTTATCAATAAGTAATCGATCCTCTATTAGCTTCTCATTTTTAAACTACATATCACATGTTAAATAAATAAATTTACATAAACGGTAAATACATATCACCCATTAAAAACTATTATAAATATATCATAGTTTATTATTATAATATANATACAATAATAATTGAAATTTATATAATAGAGAATTGCAATAATATAATGTGATATCAAGAGTATGAATGTTGAAAGCTATGTAAGAGAATTTAAAACGATTTTGAAAAAACAATTTGAAAAAAAAAAAACAATTTGAAAAAAGAAAAAAAAAATATGGTAAGTACTTTAATAATTAATAAATATTTATTTATTACATTCTGTTATTAACGTCTTGTAATTTGATGAAATAGAGAAATATACAATAGAAATAAAAATTAAAAATAACAATAAAATAAATAAATATTCATCACTGTGCAGAGAGAAGGGGCCCATCGACCCCACAGTTTAGACATTAAGGCCCATGCGAGGCCATCTCCGTTTATGGTAAGTCGCAGGGGAGATTTGTACGGATTGGAGTCCGACGACAGGGATTGGGCATGTGGGTTAGGATGAAATCCAAGTAAGTATGTAAACTTCATGTTTACAATGGAAGAGCTTGAAACGGGTGGAGATCAGATCTTGGAAGAAAGGAATATTAAAGTCGTGATGAAGGGTAGAGGGAAAGTATACATACATACATACATATATATATAAAATTAAACACTCGTGGCTGCGATATATATAATAAATAAGAACAGGTGGAAGAAAGAGTGCAGTGAACACACAAAAAGAAAAAAATACAATGAGTAAAATTTTCGGGGAAGAGTGACTCCTTCCGAGTGGTAATGAGGAGTGCTCATTGACGAGGGGCGAGAAGTCTCCCCGAAACTTTTACTCATTGCATTTTTTTCTTTTTGTGTGTTCACTACACTCTTTCTTCCACCTGTCCTTATTTATTACATATATATATGAATATATATATATATATTTTTTTTTTCTTTCCTTACTGCAACTATTAATATATATTGTGTTTTTCTTTATTAAGTAGAACTGTCAAGTTGTGCTTCATTCGGAAGCTGAGCAGTGTCACATTATTTAGAGCTGTGACCCCAGGGCATTTAGAGCAATAAGCCTAACATTATTTATATAAAAACTTTAGTAATAATTGTTGATAAATATATAAAATTTCTTTTGAGTAAAACATTGCTTAAAAATTATTTTCTACATTTTGTACAGGAAGGGAAATCATATAAAATAGCACCACATCACTTAATAAACAAGATCAAAAAGAGTCTTGATAAAAAAAATGGTTGTAGCTGCTTTAAAAAATGGAGAGGTTTTCACAAAATAGTTATTTTATATTTATAACTACTTGGGCTATAGCTTAATAAATGAAAAAATGGAGAAAAAATCTTATTCTAGTGAAATAGATGAAGAATCTGCTTCAGAATAGAATTCTCTTTGCAAGATGAACATTCTTGTCAATTAAGACCAATTGTGGGTTGGCAGTAGAAGTTCTCTCACCTCTACTAAAATGCCAAGTGAATGATGTCCTTTTGGAAGTCATGAACGAAGGGAATATATCCTAACTTATTAGGAAAGTCAAAGCTTATTTGATTGTTAAAGTCCTCCAAAGAAGAATGTGGTTCTCAGATAGATTAGGAACAAATTCCTCCATCTGAATAAGTTGAGAATAAACCTCTCACTAAGAAAAAGAAACACTCTTAGAGAATTTGATCTCCAAAAAACAAGGCTGAACTTGGTCAAATCAATCAAACACCTAAGACTAAAACTAAGTGTAATGCAAGCCAAAACATTAGCATTAAGAAAACAATTCATGTTTTTCTTTCACACAAGACTTTTTATCAAAACTATTTTCTGACTGAACCTCAACTACTGATGCAATCATACACTACACTACTATCTCTATCCTGGATTTAAAAACAAAAACAAATTGATAGTAGAAAATTTAGTTTAAAGAAATGAATAAGAGAAGATTATGGTTCTTAAAAACACCACTATAAAAAACATCCAAATAAACAAATTGGTAAAAGCCAAGATGAACAAGCAAAATAGGTCAACATGCTGGTTTTAGGAACTAATCTTGGAGTCAGATCAAAGACTGACAGACTGAATATCGATGTGAGGTGCCAGGGGTTCAAAATAATGGTAGGCCGATTTGGCTAGTAAATGGAAGTGTGAATAGCCTTTCTTCAAGGAAAGATCCAACCTTAGTGAGCAAGAAATAGCAACAATAAAAATTACAAACATAGTCATCACTCACAAGATAAGAAGAAATATGGGGTATTAGACAAAATATTATTATATAATAATAATTATAAAAATTATTATTAATTATTAGAAATAATGTAAAATATTGCACTAAATAATATTCTAGGTGATACCCAGAATACTGTAGGGCATCTGATGATCAACAATAGATAGNTTTTTTTGCGAAAAGCTATAATTTAAAAATCAATAAATAATTTATGACATCACCATCTGAAAGGACAAGACCAATATTTTTAGGGCCTTATATAATAGGCATGCATATCTCTATCCCATATGGATTGGGAATGGAATTGACTTAATGTTTACAATCATTATAGATATATTTTTATGCTCCTTATGATTCATTACAAATAATTGGAAGGAATTTGACTGTTAGAAATAAAATTATAGCTTTATGCTAAAATTTACTACCTAATTATACTACAGAATTCCTACAAACAGTTAGCTTATTTATTTTACTCTTTGAAAGTCTCTATTTGCCTCAGCGAATCCCAAGTGTACTTTGAATGTGTTGCAGGTTCGCAGGGCGGCGGGGAAGCGCTGCGTTACCTCGGCGACAGCGACACCGAAGTGGCTGATCTCTCGAGGGTGAAAGAAGAGCAGGATGATGGCTCCTTCTACAGGAGTGTGGTACCGCCCGGCCAGCACCCTGGACACGGTTACCTGCAGCAGCAAGGTACAGTGTGGGTGCCAGGATTCAGTGGTTCGAGGTAACTCTGGACGACCGGGGGTAGCTAGCTGTACATGGGGACATATGTGGTGGATTCAACAAGAGAGTGGACGAGGAATATCTGAAGAGGAAGTCATATATCTGATAGTTGCTTGCGTTTATACTGGACAGACTAAAATAGAATAATAATTTTCTTTGATCTAAATAAAAATTAGAATATGATACGTCATATAATACATGTCATATGAGACATCACACCATGTCATACCATTTCAACATAAGTGTAAAATCCATATATAAAATACACATAATATTCACGTTTGAGTATAATATCGCAAAACACACTATACACACCACTTAAACGACATTATATACACACACACATACACACACACACACACACACATATATATATATATATA
>KZ807306.1:673888-684222 GCA_000696205.2 Oncopeltus fasciatus | reverse complement strand
GCTTATACTATGTAACTTATATATTATTATATTAATAATATAATAATATAACTATATTTTATCATTAACCTTGTCTGAACCCCAAAAAAATTTCTACTTATTATATCTGAACTCTGAAATTTGGTAATGGTGTAAAAATTCTTACCACTGGTTGATATAACATCAAAACCAACATATCCATAGAAACAAGTGGCTGCTCCTTTAATTGCACCACTGATTCCATATGGAAAGAAACCTCCTTCTCCAGCCCAGGTAGGTAGTGCATCTTCTTCCTTTATCAAATTCCAGTTCTTGAAGTCCACTAGAAAGGAACTTTAATTTAAAATTTTGTTAAATTTAATAGCACTAAAGTGAACATTAAAAATATGACAAAATAACTGATGTGTGAAGTTAAATTAATATGTGGCCCACAAAAAGCGCAAAACGCATTAGATCAATTCATGCTTATGTTCATAGTTTTGCAGTTCACAAGGGAACCAAATTTTTTATAAGCCTATTAATGTTATTGTTGTTCCTATCAAAAACATACACCATATTATTATTAAGCATCAACTGGTTTGGTTGCCCTGGCCCAAGTAATTACACCTTCTATCATGGACCTGGTAGCCAGTTCCCAAATGTGGGGCCAATAAGGCAAATCTGGCAGAAGGGGACTCTACTCGACCTTGGTTAGGTCTGCCTCCCGCCGGCCCCCGGGCTTTCTCTTGCCTACTATGCTGCCGACCAAGAGGCATGAATAACCCTATAGTGGTTGAATTGCCATAAAAAAAAAAAAAAAAAAAAAAATATTAAGCATCAACTAAATTATTTAATTAAAAAGTTTGTAATCTAATGAAACTATTTCAGTTTAGGGAAAAGCAATTTTACCATCCATACCTGAAAATTTATAACTTTAGACATATTTTTTTTATTATAAACATTTTATGATGTGGAGAGGTAGATTGATAAGAGCGGATTGATGAATTTTTGATGATATTTGAAGTGCTGAATTCTTTATAACCGTGATTTATGTGCTGTTAATGACATGGGTGAATTTATTGATTTTTGTAAAGTAAGGATATTACTACCACTGTGCATTGTCTACAGATGTCACAATGGGCCAACTCCACTTCAGCTCCCTGGGCTCGATTGGGTGCCATGAGTTTTACTCCTCCATGGATATATAAATATTAAAATTTAGGAAAAACTGTCCACAAAGAGGGTTAAATTAGTTCTCAGGACTTTTCCAGCATTCAGTACTGGAAAAAAAAATTGCAGATGAGCACAACACATGCCAGGCACTCATATGAAAGAGGGATAAGGAATGTTTCACAAAAATTCCACCCACCTAAATCAGTCAAAGATAATTTTTTTAAAAATTAAGAAAAAAATATCAATAAATAAAAGAAGCTATAAAACAATTTTCAAAATGAGCGACAGCAATGTTGATGGATGTTATATGAGACATAATTGATTTCCATTACACATTTTCACATTACTCACCAAATTTGCATCCTACCAGGTATGCAAGTTTAAAATGTCGTTTTAATTCCAATAGAATGCGCTCTTAGCCTATTGAAGGATTTGCTTATCTCTAAACGCTATTTTGTTTGTTAGTCATTTGTTTACAAAAGTCAGTTGTTTTTAAGTCGTTTATGTGGACGTATCATACCTTTCTTTGGTGTTAAAAATGTCTAATTTTAAGCCAAATAAAGAGCACTTGCGGCATGTCATGATTTTCTTATTTAATCAAAAGAAAAAGGCATCTGAATGTCATCGAATTTTTGTTCAGACTTATGGCGATCTTGCTCCAACCGTCAAGACATGTGAACGTTGGTTTCAGCGTTTCAAATGTGGTGATTTTGATGTTACTGATCAAAAACGAGAAAATTGACCAAATCGACTACGAGCTTCTCAAGCCCGGCAAAACAGTCAATACCGAGCGCTACCGACAACAAATGATCAATTTGAGTCACGCATTGATCGAAAAACATTCGAAAAGAATGGGCTCACAGGCACGCCAAAGTCATTCTTCAGCATGATAATGCTCCTGCACATTCAGCCAGATTGACTAAGGAAACGATTTCTTCGCTTGGTTGGGAACTCCTACCCCACCCGCCGTATTCACCTGACCTGGCGCCTTCTGATTATCACCTCTTCTCATCGATGGGACACTCATTGGCGGAGCAACACTTCAACAATTTCGAAAACGTACGAAAATGGCTCGATGAATGGATTTCAAATAAAGATGAAGCATTCTTTTGGAATGGTATCCATATATTGCCCGAGAGATGGACAAAATGTGTAGAAAGCGAGGGCCAGTTCTTTGAATAAAATATATTATACTTTTTTTTAAATTACTGTGTATATATTTTAAGAAATAAACGACATTTTAAACTTGGATACCTGGTACATAAAAACATTTTTCCTGATTACTTTTACAATTATGTCCTTAGAACTACTGATATACCACTACTCAAAATCATCCTGTTCTCCTAAAGATCTCTAAAGATCACTAAATCTTATGAAATTCTAAATTTCATATCTAGAAAATATATGAAGCCTCAAAAATAAGGTGAAATATTAATAGTAGGTTATTTTGGTCTTTGAAAGCTGAAGTTTCACAGTTAACATAATAGAGCCAAAGTTTTCTTCACTATAACTTACTATTGTTGAAGGTTACAGAAGAGGGCCTATTCTACCAACTTCCCATTATATTAAAAATGTTAATTGTTAATAAAAATAAAAATTAAGTTCAGATAATGATTTGTTACAAACCTTCAAAAGAACCAATAGTAAATACAAAAATAACAACTCCAATATTCACCATTGTGAATAAATTATTTAAAATCATGGACTCCTTCACTCCAACTGCCAAACAAACTGAAATAAGAGAAATATTATTTTCAAATATTATAAGAAATGGTAAAGAAAACATAATTATTTTCAATAACATAAACAAAATAAAACAAACAAAATTGATAATTAAATATTCCAGAGAGGGTATATACAAGGTTAGATGATCAATGTAGTTCATTATACAGGGTTCTTCTGAACTTTCATTATCTGTGGGTTCTTTGCTATTGAATATTCTGAATACAATATAACTATTGAATACAATACTATTTTAGAATTTTTTTTTTCCTCTTTCAGCTTTTATCAAGGTAATTAATAATTAGCAAAATTATTTTTTCAATTCTTTTGTATACAGATAATAAATATTTTAATTATATTTAAATAAAATTGAAATAAAAGAAATAAGAATGAATGTACTGATTAGTAGATTGGTTGAAAATAAATAATATTGGAAAGAAATAAAATCTGAAGAAAAGAGCTATTCTCAACAACTTTATTACAGTTTCAGTTAAAATTCTTTATTATTATTAAACAATACACATATTATGAAGTGGTAAGATTATATAATTTCACTTTTAAAAATTATTTAAATAAAATAATAATTCTTATTTGATGAAACATTTACACAATTAAGTTATACAGCATGCACGCACGCACGCACAATGCACACACACACACACGCGCACGCACGCACGCACACACACACACACACACGGTTAACAGAACAGCCAAACCTTCACTAATATAAAATAGTTCCAAGAATAAAATTTCTTTTTTTGAGATTTGTTTTATTTATTGTATAAATTTGCACATGAATGTGTATTATAAAAGGGGCATGATGATTTGGTGGTTAAGGTATTAAACTCCTGAGCCTAAGGGCCGTGCTGATCTCATGCCTCTTCTAGTGTGCAGTGGGTCGAGAATAAATACATCCTATTTAACCCTGGGCCTATATGACCTGATACGAGACTGGTTTTAGAGAGTGTATTATTAAATTTAGTCTTTTGATTATGCAACAGAGTTTAAAAAAAAAAAAATTATGAGGGTTAAGGTGGCCAAAAGGATGCAGTGACTGGGGTTTAAGAAAGGACTCAACATGAGTAAGAATTGTACTTAATATGCAAAGGGATGAAGGCCCAAGACTACTTGTCAGAATTGGAGACAGTAAAACTGGGAAGAGAAAACCTTGCATAGGTTGATGAGAGGATTAGACTACTAAAGGTAGGTCATTAACCCCAAGATCTGGGAAGCTGATGCTGAAGGTCACATCACTAGTGGGTTGTGAATCTTCAGCTCTCAGTAAAACTAGTTTGTCTAAAGCTGTGATTAAAGAAGATGGAACTGTGGAAAGAAAATCGCTTGATTTATATTTGGATCATTACTTAAGATAGTAGAGATGGCAAAGAGTTATCATTTGTTTACAGGAAAGGGTACAAATTATGGCTACGTAATGTCAGGGTCTTTAGTGATAGGGGTCTAAGCAAAGAACACCTCATCAATAGTATTCAAGGGGTTTTTGGGGTATCAAAAGAAATGGTTCCTTGAGCCAATGGAGGGCTTAAACAAGATCAAAAGGCTCATACTTATTTACTGTGGTTAAGGGCAGAAATCCTAGGGGATATAGTAGAAAAGAATGACCTAATGACAGTATTCTTGAGAAGGGTGGAGAGAAGGAAAAGGTCTGGCAATGAACCAGGCCTCAGATGACAGTGATGTGATACAGATAAAGGCTCAGAAGGATAACAACAGAGCCATGCTTTCCAAAGTTGAGTGTTTTTTCCAAGAGGATTCTTCATTGGGATTTCAGGTAATCTAAAGGAAGCTAACTGTTGAAAGAATCCCATTAGAGAGATGATTCCGTTCATCAAAAAGCTTAATTTCCTTTAGAGCATAGAAGAGTTACAAGAGTCTTCCTAAGCCTAAATCCTAGAAGACAGAGACTGCTCCTTAGTAAAAATGAAACCACTGGGTTCAAAACAATATAAATAATAATAAGGCTTAGCCCTGCAAATAGCATCTGATAAGAACTTGGAATCTTTGTTAATTCATACAGGCAAAAAAAAGCTCGGTGTTGTGTTGTTTTGAGGCTTGAAAATCTGTTGATGATAGGGAGTGGCCTGCCTACCAAAGAGACATGGTCTGAGAAAGGTCTAGGGAGGCTAACAATAAAATCAATGCTGCCAACACCCCTTGAATTGTTAGGAACCTCATAACAATTTTCCAAAATGAGGATAAAACCAGAGGCTTTATCTGTGCTGAAGACCTTGGTTTGGGTAGTCAAGGTTGAAGCTGCAGCACCAGTCAGCAAACTAAAGATTACAGTTATATACCAGGTATGCAAGTTTAAAATGTCGTTTTACTTCCAATAGAATGCGCTCTTAGCCTATTGAAGGATTTGCTTATCTCTAAACGCTATTTTGTTTGTTAGTCATTTGTTTACAAAAGTCAGTTGTTTTTAAGTCGTTTACGTGGACGTATCATACCTTTCTTTGGTGTTAAAAATGTCTAATTTTAAGCCAAATAAAGAGCACTTGCGGCATGTCATGATTTTCTTATTTAATCAAAAGAAAAAGGCATCTGAATGTCATCGAATTTTTGTTCAGACTTATGGCGATCTTGCTCCAACCGTCAAGACATGTGAACGTTGGTTTCAGCGTTTCAAACGTGGTGATTTTGATGTTACTGATCAAAAACGAGAAAATCGACCAAATCGACTACGAGCTTCTCAAGCCCGGCGAAACAGTCAATACCGAGCGCTACCGACAACAAATGATCAATTTGAGTCACGCATTGATCGAAAAACGCCCAGAATGGGCTCACAGGCACGCCAAAGTCATTCTTCAGCATGATAACGCTCCTGCACATTCAGCCAGATTGACTAAGGAAACGATTTCTTCGCTTGGTTGGGAACTCCTACCCCACCCGCCGTATTCACCTGACCTGGCGCCTTCTGATTATCACCTCTTCTCATCGATGGGACACTCATTGGCGGAGCAACACTTCAACAATTTCGAAAACGTACGAAAATGGCTCGATGAATGGATTTCAAATAAAGATGAAGCATTCTTTTGGAATGGTATCCATATATTGCCCGAGAGATGGACAAAATGTGTAGAAAGCGAGGGCCAGTACTTTGAATAAAATATATTATACTTTTTTTTAAATTACTGTGTATATATTTTAAGAAATAAACGACATTTTAAACTTGCATACCTGGTATCTTATAAACTGGTGTATACAACCATGTACTGAATCAAAAAATCAATGATAGACATGTGTGATAGGAGAGCAGTACCGAGGAAAAGGTAAGCTCAAACTGTTTCCATGCCCTGAAGACCAGAGTAGTAGGGCTTCAGGGCATGGAAACAGAAGAACAAAATCAAAAGCAGGGCTTCAAAGAGTGACTAAAGGTCAAGAGAGAAAAAATTTATGTGATGCTTTCTGAGCTGGACAACAAATTCTTAACCTGGCACACTCATATAAAGGATGTCAAAATGTTGGTATTGTCATTAACCTTCTTGATGCCAACTCAGTGCTGGCAAAAAAAAAAAAAAACAAGCTTCTGACTAAAGGAGAATTGCTGAAAAGATTGGATGATGGATATTTTTGATGGCTGGTTTACTGGTATTTTCATACACAGGTTACCCAGAAAGAAGAGCCATGAGACTTACAATACTGAGTCAGGATGGGTAGGAGTAAGATCTGGTAGATGGCTCAGCAGAATTTGGCAAAGGTGATAATAATAATAATGGGAATATCACATGATGGATTGTTATTGCATCTGCCGGCCTTAGGAATAATGTCATAAAGTTCATCATATGTTTAAACCTCTTCAACTTTGATTGAGCTAATGTTTAAGAAATAAAGAATATCTTCCAAAACTCTTCAGAGGAAAACTGTCTAATAATATTTCCTACTTCAGTAATAATGGATTTAACCAATGCGGGAAATTCTTTAACTTTTACCACTGAATATTGAACAACAGAAAGCTGGTCATTGTATATTTTCAGACTATTATTTTCACATTTTCTATACCGCCTTACACGATGTAGGATATATGATTAATATACACTGCCGGACAAAATTAAAGGATCACTTCAATATTTTGAAATTACTGAACTGTATAGGGTCTTTTTGAAAATATTCTTTTTTCTTTGGAAGTCACGCTTTATTATAAGGGTAATAAAAAATAAAAATTATTTTCTAGAAATTTTTAATAGGAAAACAAATAAAAAAATAAAAATGTCCAACAGTCTCAAAATGAAAAAGTAAATCTTTGAAATGAAATGAAATAACAAAACTGAATAAAAAGGAAGAATTCGAGGAAAACAATCAATAATTGGTATTCCCACCTCTAGCTCTGAAAATTGCTTCCATTCTCCTGCCCATTCCAGCGACCAGGGCTCTTACATGTTATTCTAGGATGTTGTTCCACTCTTCCACTAACATTTCCCTTAAATCTGCCAAATTTTGTGGGTCTCGGGCGCAGACACGTCTTCCAAGCATGTCCCATACATGCTCTATTGGGTTCATATCTGGACTTCTGGGTGGCCAAACCATAATGTCAATTTCTTCTTGTCTGAGGAAATTTTGCACTGATCGAGCAATGTGAGGTCGGGCATTATCGTGCATAAAAATAAAGTTACCTGCGATATTTCTGGCGAAAGGTATTACATGTGGCTCAAGTACCTCCCTAATGTACCTGTCAGCAGTTATAGAGCCACGGTTCACAAGAACCAACTCTGTACGGGAGTTTAAATTTATGCCCCCCCACACCATCATTGACCCACCACCAAACGCAACCCTTGGAGAGAAAGTGCATGGAGCATACCTCTCTCCCCACCTTCGCCATACCTTTTCCCGTCCATCTGGAGATCGGAGACAGAATCTTGACTCATTGCTGAATAATACGAGGCTCTAATCTTCCTGAGTCCAGTTTGGGTGCTCCCGAGCAAACCTCAAGCGCTCAACCCGGTGTTCCCTGGAGAGAAGAGGTCTAGTAGCTGAAGGATGGGAGGTCAATCCATAATCGTTGAGTCGTCTTCTCACGGTTCGCTCTGAAATTTGCAAATTCCTGAACCTCTGGAGGAGACCACGCAGACTGTTACCAGTTGATCGGCGATCCCGAAGAGCATGCAGTTGCAAAAATCTCTCGTCACGGTGGGAAGTTGACCTCGGACGGCCTTGTCCGACTCTTCTTGTATGCCCTCCAGTTTGACGGTGCCAATTAAGCACCCTGGACACTACGGACCGCTGGAGCCGTTGCGTAATATGCCTTTGAGAAAACCCTTCTTCACTCAAAGCAACAGCACGAATTGATTCCTCTTCGGTCAATGCTCTTCTGTTGGCCATCATAACGTGCTTACTAAACTCACAACTAAAAACTAAAGTCTCTTAAATGTTAGAAAATCTTCAATAAGATGAATCTTTGCTAAGAACTAACCATTTACTGATAGGAAGAAAGAAAAGAAGTGGATTAACTGACCCTTTTCTCCATAAACGGGTGGGAATATAAACTGGTACAGGATTAACTGGATAAGATACAACACAAAGTCTAGTCTGGGGCAATGGAATTTCTATTTTTATCTCTTATGTAATAATAATATAAATATTTGTAAGTGATCCTTTAATTTTGTCTGGCAGTGTATATACATAAATAAATAGTAAATAAGTTAGGTCCAATAGATGTATTGGAGGGATGGTCTGTTAAACTTTTTCTTTCTTGTGGAGATGGTAAATCCTCAACAGGAAAGAAAAATGTTGATACAGGCTGGAGAAGGATTGCTAAAGAGAACAGGACATGAAATTGTTCACCAAAGAGTTACAGCGGTTTGGCCAAAACATATTAATGAGAGGTGGGAGAGGGCTTATAACGTAATTTTTAAAATTAGATGGTTCTGGCTTTGGTTGCTTCTCATCTCCCATTATAGTGAAATACACACTTTGAGTGATGCTATTCAAGTGAGAAGATGAGGAAGACTAACTAAAGAGAGGGAAGAACATAGCACAGCTGGATGTTAAAATAGGCCACACAATTTTGCTCAGGACTGGGGGCTGCATAAACATATTTTTTGAGATCCTCAATTCCTTGTAATTCTCATTACTTGGAATTTGCAAATTCTAAAAGAAAGAGAGCTTTTTGAAACACATCTGCTTATTTAAGGTTATGGCAACCAATAGTTTTCTCTGTACCTCAGACTCTCTTGAGTGAAAAATTAGGGTCTAGGAACAACAAAATAGATAATTATGCAGGAATTTCCCAGTCATACCATTGAATACATTCCAATGAGTAGAATCTCTTCTAAACCTCTAAGCGAATAAAGAAATTGTTATATACCTTCAACTTATTCCTATTCATACCCTCCCCACATATCTATAAATACATATATACATCTTACTAGTAACCAGGATGGATACTGCAAAAGCAAATATGTCAAAATATTCAGACATAGCAGCATTATCTTTGAACTCGTACAAACTTCTGTAGAATGCTTCCATTGGATTCCCCATTAATGTGTCCAAATACACACTTAGGCCTCTCGCTACACTTGCTGTACCTGCAAAAAACAAATCGTATGGAATAGTTATTTGAAAATTGATTCCATTAAATAATCTTGAGTTTTTATAAAAGGAAAAATTATAAGAAAGAGAATAAAAATCACGACAGCTTTCTAAATTTGATATATTATTAATAAATAGATGAAAAGTGCACCAATAAAAATTTCTGGTGAGCTTCTGATAAAAAATTAACAAATCTGTATACTGAGTCAGGATGGGTAGGAGTAAGATCTGGTAGATGGCTCAGCAGAATTTGGCAAAGGTGATAATAATAATAATGGGAATATCACATGATGGATTGTTATTGCATCTGCCGGCCTTAGGAATAATGTCATAAAGTTCATCATATGTTTAAACCTCTTCAACTTTGATTGAGCTAATGTTTAAGAAATAAAGAATATCTTCCAAAACTCTTCAGAGGAAAACTGTCTAATAATATTTCCTACTTCAGTAATAATGGATTTAACCAATGCGGGAAATTCTTTAACTTTTACCACTGAATATTGAACAACAGAAAGCTGGTCATTGTATATTTTCAGACTATTATTTTCACATTTTCTATACCGCCTTACACGATGTAGGATATATGATTAATATACACTGCCGGACAAAATTAAAGGATCACTTCAATATTTTGAAATTACTGAACTGTATAGGGTCTTTTTGAAAATATTCTTTTTTCTTTGGAAGTCACGCTTTATTATAAGGGTAATAAAAAATAAAAATTATTTTCTAGAAATTTTTAATAGGAAAACAAATAAAAAAATAAAAATGTCCAACAGTCTCAAAATGAAAAAGTAAATCTTTGAAATGAAATGAAATAACAAAACTGAATAAAAAGGAAGAATTCGAGGAAAACGATCAATAATTGGTATTCCCACCTCTAGCTCTGATAATTGCTTCCATTCTCCTGCCCATTCCAGCGACCAGGGCTCTTACAT
>KZ807306.1:613427-639052 GCA_000696205.2 Oncopeltus fasciatus | reverse complement strand
ATCATTATTATTATTATTTTATTACTATATGGTGTATGTTGTACATTATTATTATTATTTATTGTAAACTATGAGAGCACATTGCAAGATGCACGCTGTGCAGTATGTAATTTCTAAAATAAATAAATTAAAAATAAAATAAAATAAAATAAAAGCAAGTAGTATGAATTAATACTTGAAAGTAAATAAGTAACTGAATGTTAAGAAGCAAGTAAATGCCATTTATATACTGAAAATCTAAAAATTTGCTTCAATAACATATTTTTTTTTAGAAAAGGGGGTTCCTTGAGAGGTACTCTCTGGGGTTTAAAAACAGAGTCAAGTATATCATATATTGATGAAATTTAATTACTATTAACAATAAGGAGTAATTAGGGTTTAGTGAAAATGTCAATTATTAGGACCCTAATTACCACTTATTTTTAATAGTAATTTTTATTATCATATAATTTCTAAAAAATGGACCTTTTGAGTAAACCCCAATTACCTCTTCAATCATGTATCTCCACATTCAACCTCTCCATCTAATAATTACTAAGATTCTTTACTCAGTGTTATAAGCTATTAATAAGCCTTATGCTAAACTGATTTTTGACAATTAATAGAACATCTATAGAAATTTAATGTAAAAATTTGGTCAATTATAAATATATATACATGTGTGTGTGTGTGCGTTATAAATCCTTTTCTTACTCTTTCACCTAATTTTTAATTTAATTACAACTATATTCATTCTAAAAAAAAGTGAATGAATATTTGATGCACCCCTTTCTTGTTTTGTATTGATTTTCTGACCCTAACTATTTTAAGGAAATCCATCTATTCACATTGGTATTCTGACCTCCACTAAATAGATTACTATAATTAAAGACCTAATACTATAGACTCCTAACCCCTAATACTAATAAATCATTCAACTTGTGGATTTAATTAAAGTATCGAATAGCAAAAAATTCTGCTTAAATTATGAAATACTGCATGTATTATTTAATTGAAATAGTAGTAAGAAGCCTTAACAATAGATAAACATTTTCTTTTTTCAAAGGCATATTTCTATGGTCACTAAGAATTTCTGAAACTCATCCATATCATGCTACGGATGTAATTTTACTTATCCTGTAGTTTTAAGTAGGAAGATGTCAGCAGTTTAGTCTTGATAAAAATTCTAATCTGTGTCCTGAAAATTCCAATTTTTTTATCCCCTGAATCGGTAATTTGTGCATCTAACTGTATAGTGCAATGTCAATGTAAAGTTTCTGATATTTTATTATTTCAATATCAGAGGAATGCATATCCAAAATTTCATTGAAATCCAGTCAGTAGTTTTTGAAATGTCCAGGGAAGAAAAAAACTAAAAGATGTGCAGAAACCTGACAGAATTGAATGGCAATGAATTTTCTAATGTATTTAGTCTTAATTGCTCTACAGCGATTTTATATGAATTTTATTTGTCATAAAGTATTCCCTTTAGCTTTGTAAAGAAAGTAAAAAGAGACCAAATTTTGTGTTTGAGAATCATTCTACAAATTTTTGGATGAGTTTATTATAATAAACTAATATTTTAATATTCCTAATTTAAAGAATATTAAAATATTGTTATCTCCATTTATAAAACATTGCTAGCTTCTGAAAAAAAAAAAAGTAATCAAACAGAGTTTGTTTTAGTTTCATTACTTTTTTTGTGTGTTTAAAGTATTTATTTTAAAGTATAATCTCTAAAAGTTTTCAGGGATGGACTTATTAAGAAATGAAGGTATTTAAGATGAGCCTAAGAAAATTAAACAGCCTACCATACCTTTCTAATTGTCTAAGAGCGAGTCTCAGTAAGCTTAACCTTTCAGTCTATTGTCCTTTTCTGTTTGTAAATCCTTATTAATACTTTTCATAGTGTAAAAAACCAGAAAATTCTACTGTAGTTTAGACTGAAGCTTTCACATTTGCAGGCTATGCTAGATAGTCACAAATACTTACTAAATTCAACTCCTGAGCTGAAGGTCCCAGGTTCAGAGAACAGAGTTGGGTTTTTTTCAGTACTTCTTTTTTTAGTGTCTCAGAGAATTTCTGGGTTTGTTAGCATACTCAGCCATAATTGGGCTTCATTCTTCATTTAAAAAGGGGAAAATCAGGTAGTCAGAATGGTGTGCTAACCTCACATCTTCTTGGTGTGCCATGTGTCATGAATAAACACCTATGCTGTGTTGCCCCCCCCCCACCACCTGTAGCAAGGCTGAGAAGGGGGAGGGGTAGAACTTATGGAACCTAGATTAGAATTTGTATCAAGACTAAACTACTGACAACTTCCTACTAAAAACTACAGGAGAAGTAAAAAGACATCTGTAGCATGGTACAAATGAGTTTCAGAAATTTTTAGTGATTACTAGAAATATGCCTTTAAAA
Organism: Oncopeltus fasciatus; assembly: GCA_000696205.2. Classification (NCBI taxonomy): domain Eukaryota; kingdom Metazoa; phylum Arthropoda; class Insecta; order Hemiptera; family Lygaeidae; genus Oncopeltus; species Oncopeltus fasciatus. The sequence continues at coordinate 636,655 of KZ807306.1, read as the reverse complement.
AAAGAAAATATTTATCTATTGATAATGCTTCTTACCACAATTTAAATTAAAATAATACATGAAGCATTTCATAGTTTAAATAGAATTTTTTACTATTTGTTACTTCAATTAAATCCATAAGCTAAATGATTTATTAGTATTAGGGGTTAGGAGTCTACAGTAGAGTAAATGAAACCTTCAGAGAAAATCTTGTTTAAATATTTTGGGAATTTAAAAAAGAAAAAATATACTTTTTAAAAACTTAGTAAGGGCACCCTACTTGCCTATGAGATGTATAAGTAGAGTGAGGTTGTTTCATTCATTCATGGCCTTTATATCAAACATGTCACAGACTACAAAACATTTACTAATTTTTTTTAATAGTTAAAATACATTTGTATTTTTAAGTGTTTATATAATTATTTCATATTATAAACAAAATAATTCAAGATAGTTAAATACTAATTTATCGATATTTCACTGCTTTGCAAGATAGAAGTACCTACATTACATAGAACCTAACTTCACTAATACTTTTATAAAATGAAAAAAATAAATATAATTACTTTATTTAATAATATAATGTTTATGATAACACACAACTTTTAAAATACTTATGATTATACACAACACTCATATGGAGCAGGTGTTATGTAAAAAACATAAGCTCGTCGCGTAGGAGCAGTATCAATTAAGCGAATTTCTGGGTTTGAAGTTCATAAATATCTGTATTTGATCTTTCTGTCATGTAATCCATACACTTATAGAATATATCTTTTATCATTAAAAAAATCTCAGTTGTATTTCACAGCATTAAACTAAAAATACTGCAGAAAAAACTTGTTGAACTTGCACTTGCTATTTGAGGTACACTACTTCTAAAATATGTATTTTATCAATAAACAAATCTCTTTTGAGTTTCATAACTTGAAACTAAATATTGTACCCAAAACATAGAAAAAAGAAAAAAAAAATTTTTTTAATGTAAAGTTGATATTGCAGGTAATTCCCCCTTCCTAATAATGTAATTTGGCTCAATATGGAAGAGTCTTTTATTTCGCATTTAATAGCTATTTGCTCAATTTTATTAAAAGAAACAAAAACTGTTGCTCATAGATCATTGACAGACACACACATATAAATTTTAATGAATAGTAGAACTTTTGTATTTTTTTTTTTTTTTTTTGTAATGGACAATTACTAGACTCCAAAAAAGCAAATTTTTGAAAATTTATTTATATAAAATTTTTTTCCCCGAAAATGAGAACAACCTCGATAAGTATATTCATTAGGAATTCACTAACAATTACACAAATAGGAATACCTGCCTGAGAGGTGGGTGTATTTACTTGTATTTAGAGGAATATCCATCCGAGAGGTAGGGAAAGGTGAGGCAACCAAATGGTCAAGGTTCAGATAAGAAACATATTAAGGTTTGAGGGTAATTCAAGTAGCCACTGCAAACTAATGTCCAAAAGCCTAAACCGAGCTCACCTGCAAGGCAGTGGATTCCTTCAAAACTGAAAATACAAATTTTCAATCCTAATTTTTGAGGTGGGTTTTTGACATATATTAATATTTTCTTAAAAATGTTTTATTATTGCTTAAAAACGAATATTAACAATATTATAAGTTATACTTAATAATGTTATAGATTATATGTTAAATATTAAATGTGGAACATATAATAGCATGTATTTAATTGAGCTAAGAAAAACAAAAATAGGACCAAGCAGACATCTTATATTAGTATTATTGGTATAATTGTTGAAAAAGGCAACGCAATTTAAAAAAAAAAAAAAAAAAATTGAGGCAGATTGATCTTCACGACAAGGCTCAGGAACTAAACATTGACCAAAAAACAGTTCTGAACCTTTTACATAAAACTCCACATAAAAAGAAGCTCTTTTATTCCACATGAAATAATGAAAAAAAAAAAAAAAAAAAAAAATTGTGAACAGTTTCCATTTGTGAATAACTGCTGAAATAAAACGAAATTGACTCATTTTTGAAATAATTGATAACAGGTGATGAATGAATGAAATGCTTGAATATACACATATTTAGTAATTTGGCAAAAATTAGCTGGGAAGTTTTGATGCATCCATATACAGCTCTCACCCCCTTCTGATTACTATTTTTTTGGTTCTCTACAGAACTCTTTATAGTACAATGCTGGTGTCAAAAGGGGCTTGTTTAAATTATTTATCTTAGGCTCAGATTTGTGTTGAGAAATTTGAGAACTTTGTAGTCATAGAATAATGGTTTTGCCAGAGTAATGGTAAAAGGTCATTGATAAAAATGGAACATATATCACTGATAATGTTCTATGTAAATCAATTTGCTTAGGAAAAACTTCATTGCTTTTTCCTCAACCCTAAATTTTTCAGTACTTGACCAAAAAGAAATAAAATTCACTAAAAGTATAGTAAAAAAATAATAAAATTTTTACCACTTAGTATTTGGTAAAGAAAAAAAAATCGTTCATGGAATAATCAGTATATTCAATTATAGACAGAATTTCAGTGGGTATCAGTGAAAATACCTAGTGGCTTAAAGTCGTGAAAGGCAGGAGGGGTTGGATTGCTGAGGGGATCCATTTTTGACTTCCAAACCTAGTACTGCAGATACTAGTCCAGGCATGGGCAGCTTTCGTAGAGGAATAAGACTCTCCCCTATACTACTAGTCATTAGGACTGAATGAAACTGTGACGACTTATCCCTAAAATAAAGAAATGTGGAAAAAGGAGTATATTTAGAAAATTAAATAATTGAGACTTATTTTTTAATTTGAGATGAATGATGAATAAAAGATATTAGGCTATAAAAATATCGAAGGATAACTTGTTCAAGTTTTGAATCCTTTTCATGCTATTATAACCCATTAATGCCCAGAAATATTTAGATCCCTGATTTCTATAAAACTCCTAAACTTGACTGATGTTAGCATTATGTAAAGAGAGAAATAATAGATTTATAAAAACATTACAAGAGGAGGTTCGATAAGTCCTACTGTGAAAGCACAGCGTTGGACACTGTCGGTTAAATGAGAAAGGAAACTTAAAAATTAATTCTTTCAAGGGTTTGAAAAAAAAAAAAAAAAAATCGTATATACTGAATTTGGTTGCTACATTTTAAAAGTAAAAAGGTTCACTCTACTCTAAAAATTACAGTCTTAAATATTATATAAATAATCTAAAAGATTATTTCCACCACCAGATGGTTTGCAGAAACCAATGAAGACGGATAATAGAAGGCATGATAGTTAAATATTATTCTTAATAATATTTTTTTTTTTAAAGAGCTATAGAACATAAATGTTATAAAATCAAATATTACAGCTATTTTGCTATATATATTTTTTTTGAAACACTAATAAAATTGAAGATATTAAGATTGGAAATGATGACCTTTCAATAATACTCTCCCTCCTCATCGACTAAGTTTTATTAAAAGCATTGGGAGGATAAAAATTTTGAGTTCAGGAGTGGCAAATCAATGGGAAAAATGAAGAAGAAGGATCAGCCTAACTTGACTGATCCTGTCATTAAGTATATAATAGAAATGGAAAAAAATTAAAAATGTAAACAATTAAGGTTGTGTTCAGTAAGCAGATTATTGATAGAAAGTGGGTTGCATGCTAACCTGCTAAGGGGTAGTCTTCTCAGCTATTCTGGATTGTTTTGATACCAAAAGTTATTTCAATTTAAATGACTGACCTTTACATTGCATAATAAAAAAGATAAATTTTATTAATGCTATGAAAACCTATCCCTCATTGCTGTATTATATATANTATCTATATATATATATATATATATATATATATATATATTATCCTCGAAACTACTTGTCATACACTGCCCCATAAGTTATTTAATAACTTTCTCTGTGAAATGCAATGGTAACTCTACATATTTATATATTACAGAAGAAAAAATTTAAATTGAGCTTCTCATATTATATTTAGAGCAATACTTACCAGATTATGAATTATATTTGTAAGTGTCCAAGCAATAGGAATAGTCAATAAGGGGACTGAAAGGACAATTAAATGAAGAACAATCATTCCAATGGTATAACTAAACCATAGACCTCTACTTTTAAGCCATGTTGTATTTGGATTGCTCTCACCATGTCCTCCAACCAGCATTTTAAACTGAAGAAAAATATTACGTATTTTTATAGAAATCAGAGGGATTAGAACGAATTATGGAACGAAAAACTTTCTCATGAGGTTCAAGTGGAAGAGATATGATTACAATAACTTGACAGTTTTATAACCTATTTATCAGTATCTTGTTTACAAAGATAGGCGAAGTTAATGTATTCAGTTTAGGGAATTAAAAAACAAAAACAAAAAACAAAGAATAAAATAAGCATAATTACGATGTAATAAATACGAATAACAGGCTTAGAATTTCAGTATAAAGAATAATTTTGAATACATTCCATTTAAAAATTGAATAAAATGTGAAAAATGTTGTCATAAATAAAGAAAAATTAAGGATAAGGAGGGGGGGGGGGGTTAAAAAAATGAAAATTTGAAAAACGAGTGCCACAGTGTAACTTCATACATTTCAAAAAGCCCACCAGAAAGGAGCAACGGAAACTAAGAAAATTTATTGAAGATTGTCACAGGCAAGAATAAATGACGAAGTTGATCGTACAAACTGGAGAAAGCAAAATATAGGTAGGAAGGCAAAGGCTGAATGTAGAGTTCCTGGGAGGGAACAGTGAGAGGAAATTGTTTTTCAGCTTTTCAACATTTTTTTTATTTATTTAAAATAAATAAATCTTTACTTATTACATTCTGTTACTTAACATTTTGTAATACNTTTTTTTTTTTTTAAATAAATCTTTATTTATTACATTTTGTTACTTAACATCTTGTAATTTGACGACGGATACAATAAATAAATTGAATAAAAAATATAAATGTATAAAAAAAATAAATAAAGTAAAAGAAAAAAAAATATAATTAAATAAAAATAAAATCAACAATAAAACAAATAAATGGTCATCACTGTGCAGGGAGAAAGGGCCCATCGACCCCACTCCCAATAGGTTTAGGCATTTAGGCCCAGGAGGTCGCGAGGCCATCTCCGTTTTAGTCGCCGGGGAGGATAGTGAAGATTGGAGTCCGACGACAGGGATTGGGCATATGGATTGGGATGAAATTGGAGTTTACTATGGAAGAGCTTGAAACGGGTGGAGAAAAGGTCTTTGAAAAAAGGAATATTAAAGTCGTGATGAAGGGTAGAGTTGGACACATAATATGGAGCGTTAGCAATTATTCTGAGAATTTTGGACTGAACGGATTGTATTCGTTGGATATTGGAAGGCTTAGTGGCACCCCACAGTTCTGCAACGTAGGTCCAGATTGGTCGTATTATGGTCTTGTAGATGGTCAGTTTATTTTCTAATGTAAAGTGTGAGCACCTATTTATAAGGCTGTATAAAAGTCCGTGGCGTCTGTTGAGTTCTTGTCGTTGATTTTAGTAAGTTCATTCTAGTTGAGTCCGAGTAAGATGAAACCCAAGGTAACGGACTGAATCAGAGAGAGGTATAGGGATGTTATTGTATGTTACATTATCAGGAGAATCTTTTGTTAGTTGAAAATTTACTTATGTGCATTTGGACTCATTTATTTTAACTCTCCATTTACTGCACCACTGCTGAATAGCATCACGGTAGTTTTGTAAAATGTTAGAAGCCCTTTTGGAATCAGAGTGGAAGGACAGGATCGCTTTGTCATCTGCAAAGATGGCTAAAAGAGTATTAGGATGAGTAGGGATGTCTGCAATATAAAGGATAAAAAGGATGGGTCTAAGCACACTGCCCTGTGGAACACCCGCATTCACAGGGTAGTGTTCGGAGTAATTTGATCCTTGCCGGACCCTAAAGAAACGGTTAGAAAGATAAGATTTGAAGATTAGGTAGATGGTACTTGGAAATATGGCCTTTAGCTTATATAAAAGTCTCGGTCAAATGCTTGAGGGACATCTAAGAATAAACCAGGACAAAATTATTTTCGATCGAGGGAAGAGGAAATAAAGTCTACAATGCAAAACACATGCTGGACAGTAGAATGATGGGATCGGAACCCGAACTGATGATTAGGAAGAATATTTAAGGAAGTTTTAATAGGTATTAATCGTTTTAAAAGAACACTGTCAAATACCTTGGAAAGTATAGGAAGAAGGCTAATTGGTCGATAGCATATTGTGTTAGAAGAAGATTTACCGGGTTTAGGAAATAGGATTGTTTCAGAAAATTTCCTGAGGAGTGGAAAATGGGTGGTTCGAAAGACACAATTATTATGGTAAGTGAGGAAATCAATTGCCTTTTGGGGTAGGTTTAGAAGTATTAGCCCGGTGATAAGGTCATAGCCGGGTGCTTTGCGTTTAGATAGATGGTTTATACTTGACCTCAGAAGGTGTCACTGCCTTAATCGGTAAGGACATTGGTAATGGTATATCTAGTGACTCCTCAACCTCCGCGTTATTGGACAAGTTATCGGGATCTGGATGAGGACTGAATGTTTGCTTTAGGTGCTGGGCAAACATTTGGACCTTGTCTTTGCCGGAAGAAGCCCAGGAACCATCTTCTCGACGTAAGGAGGCAGAAGGCTCATGATATTTCAGAATCCTGCGAGTAGCAGTCCAGATGGATTTGTCTCCTTTTGAGAGGCTAGACAGGTAGGCATTAAATGTCATTTTTACATATGAAAAATCTAGAATATCAGGAAGACGGTTTACATTGGTGGGCCAATATGTGGGAGAGGACGGACTTAGAGTGGAGAGATTGTGAGAGGAGATTGCATTGTACATAGCACGGCCACGGGAGTTGGTCGTTCTTTTGCCCCATTGCAGGTGTTTCGCATTATAGTCTCCGCCAGAGAGGAAACGGGGACCTACGGATTTAAAGTGCTCTTGGAATTGGCCTGAGGTGATAGATTTGTTAGGAGGGCAATATACAGCAGAAAAGGTAAGTGGGGAAGTGGAAGTATGGACCCCTTGAATAATGGTAGGTCGTGTACTATGAATGTAGATGTTAAGTTAGGGTAAAATATTTTTATAGAAATTATGTAATTTTGAACTTGACCTTCTTAATAACTTAGGTGGTGAGCCAAGTAGCGAATTTCAACAAAATGTGTATTAAGGATTTAGTATTTTGAATGATTTTATTATATTATAGGGTCTTCAGAGATTTTGTAATTGAGCCATGTACGACGCAGTTGGTCAAGTAGCGATTTTCTTCAAAATTATATTGTTGGTTTAGTATTCCGCATAATATTATTGAATTATAAGGTTTTTTCGTAATTTTGATGCTGAGACGTTAAATATTCTATTATGCTTCAGTAATACTTTAATCTTCGAATCAGAAATACATTTATTTGAATTTATATCTGAATAGTTTTTAGTTGATAAATTAGTCTCATAGACCTCTAATACACATTAAAGTAAATTGTGACTATCAACCTCCAAAGAAATATGAAAAATTTTTGTTTAAACTTTATTCTGAGTTCGATACAGTAATGAGTAAAAAATAATTAATTTGATTTTAAATAATTATTAAATAAATTCTCCTCATAGTTTGCTTAAGATTTTATATATATTAAATATGAATTTATAAGAGTTTAATAATAATTTTTTTAATTTCATAATAGTTCATTCTGTCAAATGAAACAAAAAGAGAAAACTTCAGTAAAAATAAGAAGAAGGAAAGAAAAATTATTTATACTTGGTTGAGCGAGGCTCTGAAGGGACATTGAGAGGAGGGGCAGATGACGATACATATTTATGAAGAGAGACGGTGGGTCTCTTCTCACTCTCTCTAGACACTATTACCATCCCTTACCCTTTGGTTGAGGCACCCTTTGCTGGGGGAAGTGACGGGGGGCTTGCTGTTTCCTCTGCTAGGCCCCTTGAGATCAATCGAATACGCAAGTGAGGAGGGATCATACGCGAGGCCTTCCGCCTTTGTGTCTGCTAGTCCTCTACAAGAGCCTTGCCTTCCTTTTCTTACATCAGAAAGACTTTTGCTTAACAGGGTCCTATCTAATGTGCGTGTGTGTGTGTGTGTGTGTTGTGTGAAAGGGAGAGGGAGAGAGAGGGAGGGAGAGAGAGAGAGAGAGAGAGAGAGAGAGAGAGAGAGAGAGAGGGAGAAAAAAAAGTTAAAACACCCACAAAAGAAAATAGAGCTTGAAATATACCACTGAAATTAATAGACAAAATAATCAATTTTAATAACTGATAATTATGATTTATGAAAAAAGGTAAGAGCCCTCGCATTACACAAAAATATATTCTCTAGTTATANACAATGAATTTAAAAAAAATGACATTCAATGTCAATCACATGAGGAGAGAAGGTGACCAATGACAACACTCTCAAATTATTTACAGATTATGTCCCCAGGAGGTCAATATATATATATATATGTATATAGGCTGTCTATCATGAAGACGAGAGAGGAGGTCCTGTTATGGAAGTGTGAACTTACGGACAGAACGTCCTCTCTCGTCTTCATGATAGACAGCCCTGAAGATGGCTTATAAAGTAAGCCGAAACATTGGCACATAATTTTTTTTTTAAATACACCTTTGTTTTAAATTGGTATTTTTTTGGATCTACCTTGACCGAACCCCAACTAAAATCATCTAATAACTATATAGTTAATTTATTCTCCAGACATAAATAAAGAAAAAAAATTCTATTCCCTACTTAACGAATCCTCTAATGAGCACGATAAAATAAATAACTCTACAGCTGTAGTTGTGACAATTTTCTGGGTGTTTAGTTTACTTTCTTAGAAAGCAATTAATAACTGTAGTAATCGAACTGAAAAATAATAATCACAAGCCCCCCTCCCCCTCCCCCTCCCCAAAATCTGAAACCGAAAAATAAAAGGATAAGTTACAAATTATTCCAATTTAGCTTTATTTTCTCACACATTACAAAAATTCCAGTATCACGCTGATTCCTTGCGACTGTGTTATCTGTTAATTAATGAAAAGTAATTAACACACCATTTTCATGGATTGTATCATCCCCCGATGTTTCTACTCATTTATTATACAGTTCATTAGAAACTGTTAGGAAATTTGTGTTCTATCAAAACTGATAAGAAGTTGAGGGGAATTATGTCATCCTTTAGATCAAAGTGATAATTGCTAATATCTGAAGAAAAAATTATCATCGTTTAAGCAAGAAACTGAAAGTAACACTACTACTATAGGTATACACAGTTTTCAGATGAAAAAAAAAAGTGATTTCATTATGCCAAACTTGTTGGAACCAGACTATTAATGAGTACCAGAATTATCAGTTGGATCATTATAATTTCTAGGTTTATGGCATTTTCTCCAAAATATTTCTATGACGACTTTGAGTCGCGGTTTTCTAAAAGTTAAGTAGAATTAAACTGTCATGGAATCTGCTAGCGATATGAGTAGTGAGATGGAGTTACATTTATCAATAAAACCATACTATTTATTTATTTTGCTTAGAGCGACAGTTAGTTCCATTGTGCATTGAGGAACATCTTCTTCTGCCCAACGTATTTTCAGAATCACTTCTTCTTTGAGAAACATTTGTTGCATTGCATTGTGTAAGTTTATAGATATCAGCAAAACATATCTGAAAAACAAGGCAAAACAATTTCTTTTCACACAAATGCATAAAAAATGCATAAGGAAAAAGAGTAAAACAATTTAGAGCTGTGGCTGAACGTTAGAATAAAAAAATAGTTGTTATTAGAAATGGCTATTTAAAAAATAATTTGTTTTGAATTGATTAACTGTTTCTTTTCGTATGAAAGTAGTTCTCGTCCGTGATATAAATAATTCTTTTCAAGCAATAATTGTATGTATATTGTACTATATTTCCATTAAAACTTCTTGTGTAAAAAGATTCTATATATATTGGTTGCTTGAATAGAGCATCTTACACTTTAAATATTCAAAGAACGTTAATTTTGATAAATTAAAATGAGTTAGATATGTGATTGGCCTGAAAGTAATATCAAGGAAGGAGACAAATTTACCAAGGACAAGGTAGCAGTTTCAGAAGAATGAGTATGGTTAAATCTTCCGTGGAAGATTTAATTCTACAAGAACTAATTAAATCTAATTCCAGTGGGTTTTGTTTTTAGATCTCCCAATTGACCCTTAATCCCCAGAAAGTGTGGTGCCCGAACACATTCAATATATTGACTTCATAGTCCTTTTGAAATATTACTTTTGGTCGCACATAACTTATGTAAAATTATTCACAGTTTCACAGGAAAGTATACATTCATATAACATGTTTGGGGTTAAGTTATTTTTTATTTATTTATTAATTTTTTTTTTAACGTAATCTTAAAAACTAAGGCCGGCTTTGTATGATAAATAACAATGGTATTGGACTTGGGATATTTTTACATTCCATTTAAGGCACATAGAAGTGTATGAGAATCCTGCTATGTCACCGGCAGTATTTAATCGAGTCAGTATTGTTTTCAGTTTTTTAACTAGTAAAAGCTACTGCGTTTTTTTAAAATTTAGCAACACTCATGATGTTAATGGAAAGTCTGTAAAGGACGAAAAGAACGTGCGGAAAAGAAAGTGTACTGTCTGTATCTGGGTAGTGATAACACAGTTATTATCACTACCAAGATGACTGATCAGGACTACTCCAGCTTAGGGCCAAGAGCTCTTATCTCCCTCAGGTTCGAAGAAATAAATGTTTGTACTCCCAAATCTGCTCCTTGAAATTAAAGGCTATATTTATTTATTTTTATATTTTGTTTTATTTTTAAATGCAGCCCTTCCGAACACCTACCGAATCTCCGAGAATGTCGAATAATGGTCTTATTTTATAATAATAATTATTATTTTCAAAATATAATTGTTTTAATGAACAAATAAAGTAGACATATAAATTAAATTGAACTTGCGCCACCAAGGTTCTATCGAAATTGAAAACTGTCTAGAAAAGGAGGTTCGAGAAAAGTGTGCCTAGTAATTAGGTCCTCCAGGTAATTACGTTTATTACCCGCTATTTTACTGGCTGTGTGATACATATTAATAATGAGTTAGTGAAAAATATTTTACATTTTCAAGTGAACTTGAGAATGTTTTGTTGATATTTGAAAATCCCAAGCTTGCTCAGCGGTTAATTATTATTTTAAAATAAGTCATCAAATGCATAAAGCCTATGTTTAAAATTTTCTCCTTTGATTAACTTTGGCCATAGCAGTAGATAGTATATCTCTACAAAAAAAAAACTAATTAAAAATTTAAAGGAAAGTGGGTTAATTGTATGCCAATAGCAGGCTGATGAGGTGGTTCCTGATAGATCTCCATCCAGTTTATACAATATTGACTCGAATATTTAATGAAATCCTCTTCTACCTGACATTTTAGCAATATTACAAGGTGAGGAAGGCATGACTTTATATAAAGAAGAAAATACAAGTTTGCAAAATATAATACATACATAAAGTCTTATGTAAAATGAAAAAAAAATGAGCTCGTCCGTCAGGATGGTCTGTCCTATAAGTGTGGTAGCCAGCAATTTTTAGATTATTTCGTTTAGTTAGTCGTGTTTCTGCCAGTAATACTACGTCTACATTTTTGTTATCGAGTACTAGTTTTAGTTCGTCAGTGTGTGTCCGAATGCCGTTAGCGTTCCATAGGAGGATAGCAAAGGAATTCTTGGATTGGGGAATCATGGTGTGGGAGTTGGTAGGGTCATTTTGGCAACCAGGTTGGTCAGTAGCGATATGAGTGGTGTAATGAGGGAGTTAAGTTGTGAGAAGAAGGAGTGAAATAAGGAGTTCAGATCATTTAATGTGGGCGGAGTCGGGACGTTGGGGATAGTGGGTCGCTCCCTCCTGGGTTGGGGATGCGGTTGTGGTTGTGGCTCGAATCGTCAGGGTTGTTGCTGGGTTGATTGAGCGTAGGACAGACCTGGCTCGACAACTCTGGAGGGCGGAGGCACTACTTTCCGGATTTGAGTTGTAGTCTGTGGTTGACGAGTAGGCAGGGTCCGCTGTTTCAGCTCCTTGTAAACCTGACAGCCCTTGTAGTTGGCGGTGTGGTTGTGTTTACACAGTGCAGAGATATATGGAGTGTTTCGAGATTTTGGGCAATCTGTACTTATGGGAGCGCTTCCACATTTGACACACCGTGGAGTATGTTTTCGTGTGCCCATACTCCTGGCTCTTGTGGCACTGTACTACATCTTTACGAGGATGAGGTTTCTCAACTCTTATTCTACAGTGGCAGAGCGAGGTCAAGCTATAAATGTCTTGAATATTGGGCGAAGGCTCTAAGTCCACGAAGAACAGTGGGAGGGGTATTTTTGAAGCAGAGATCTCCCCTTTCTGGGGTCGGGTTATGACCACGTCTATGGCATTCCTCGCACAAAATCCTAGATCAGTCAACTCCTCCTTGATAAAGGAGCTGCGCGTGCGTTTCCTTCAGATAATGTATAATTTGTTTGAAGGTATCTGGGCTAACAGGGATTATTTTTGTGTCTTGTTGTCTATTGACACACGTATATATGCTGGGCCCCACTCTCTCGTTCAGCTGGGAACACATCAGTCTGATGTCTTTGAGATTTCTCACAAATATAGGCGGAGGTCGAATTACTCGGGGAACGGTTGGTTCGGAATCTATGTTTTCGCCTTCCTCGTCTTGAAGAACTTGGAAGGGGTTGTTTGTGGCAAATCTTGACGATGTACGCTCTCTCGTATGGGTGTTCTACTCCGCAGAATCGGATTGCAGGGGGGCGATGGTAGAGGGTTGGGAGGTTACGCCCTGTCATGTGCTGGGGCGGGTTGACATTGCGTTGTTTCGCTCGTTGGGGGTTCTAGTCGCTGACCGGTGTCGCCACTTGTCTTTTGGAGGTGTCATGGGTCCGCCCTTCGCTTGCCTTTACCTCCGCTAGATATAACTTGATTGTAGTAATTACCTCCCATCATAAGGCGTTAATAGAGAAAAAAAAAAAAAAAAAAAAAACTACTGACCCTCGAACCGGGACGTGAAGCTCGAGAGCCCTGTACTGAGACAGTGGCCTCAAGTCTGAGCCCTGTCTGCCCACTTGGGGCTGGCTATAGAATAAAACGTTTGTCTTTACTCACTGAATTGTGGGTGGTGTCGGCGACATAACTCTGTCAAGCATCAGACACTTGTTGAGCGCACTTAGTTCTCGTTGTTTATTAATTTTCAGGGCATAACACTGCCTACAACCTATAAATAAAATTTGATAAAAAGGAGCTACATAAACGTGGTGTTCACTGGCCGGGACTCACCGGAAGTATCTGCGATATTCTTTTAATTGTTTTTTTTTTACTAATGCATATTTTAATTATGAAATCTTATATTTTTTTTTCCAACAGAGAAGTGCATTTTGTATATATTTCTATATTTAATTCGAACTGGGGGAGCCGGACTCGGCTTCTTGCCCTTCCGTTTGCTTGAGTGGGTCAACTTATTTATTTCAGGGCTCTGTGTGTACCTCAATTAAAAGCGTTCAGAAGCTAACTCTGATTTTCCTCCAAATCGCTACGAAATATTTGAATACCACATTATTACTTTCGTCGTTGACGAAGGAGTCTAGTGTTGGCGAGAACTCTCCTGTCTTCCTGATGATCTTGGCTCTGTTACGTGGGGGACATCCTCTGGGGCCTCGCCACACTCGAACATGGAGGAGTCGCTACTTCTGAAGTAAAGCAGTTTGCTATTGAAGCAACCCTGTCCAGAAAGCATTTGTGTCATTCATTGCTCTGGCGATATCCACGTGGCCTCCAGCCTTTGCTGTATTGTAGGGACAGAAGTCTTCTGTTCCACTCTTTAATAACTTTAATAACAGCTTTTTAATTTCTTTCTTCCGCTTATCCCGATCATGATTGGGAGTTTCCCCGGCTGTTCCCGTTATGATCTCGTGCATAAATTTAAGCATTAGGGGGTTCCACTTCATGAGGTATACCGTCATCCGAGCTTGTAAGGCCAGATCAATAGGTGAAACGCCGCAGATCACGTGTAGGGTCTCATGGAAGATCTTTTATATGCTTGTGAGACCTGGATGAGAAACGTTCGTTGAAGCTTTGCCAGCTACTACCTCTGCTTGGCTTTGGTACATGGAAACCACGCACCAACCGTGCAGGCCATTATTCCGAGATAAACTGAGTTGTAAATTTAGAGACTCGGGGGATATGTTAGCCCCCAAGTGTCCGATGTTAAATGATAATGAGATTTTTGTGGCAGTGGTACCCTTGCTTCAAATTGCCGTTATGTGGGGTCCGAAATTTAGGGTCTTTTTGTGGTCACCCCCAGGTAATTTACCTTCTCAACTAATCTCATATAGCCGGAGTGTATTTTAATTCTGGGGGGAGGGTGACGGGCGTCAAACTTTCCTGTGAACAGTATTGCTGTGTTTTATAATTTTTTATTGTCAGTTTGACGGTCTTTGACCAGTTTTCGACCATTTCTACTATTTCGCTTGTTGGGCCAGAACCCAAAGTCAACATACTTCTTGTATGTTGTAAGCCATGGTGGCGTTCCACATTCTATGGTCCTAATATAGAACCCTTTCTTTGCCACATCTATCACAGTAGCTCCTAGACTTTTGTGATTTGTGCTTTCTTGTCATGGATAAAGCTACTATAGAGTAAACGTAGGGGCTACGTAGCGAAAACGTCGCTTAGCACGTTGGTTTTATGGAGGAAACCGAGGATTGCCGGCCACCATGCATAGTCAAAAGCTCCGCTTACGTCAAAAAAGATCCCTATGGCCCACTTCTACTCGTTGTTGGTGACGTCCGTTTCGAGTGTGCACATTGCGTCTTCTGTGGATCTGCCTCTGGTGCTGCCGAAATGTTTGTTGCTGATATGTCAGTCTATTAGTGGGTTCATGGTCCCAGCCATTAATTTTTCCAGTGTTTTGTCCAGGACTGAGAGGAAGCAAATAGGTCTATATGAAATTGCTTCTGCCGTGTTTCTGTCACATTTGTGGCTCCGATGTATGGCGTTGCCAATGTGACATCGATAGCGGATTCCTCAATTCGGTTACGATCATCACTATGGGGTATTAAGAATATCTAGACCTCTTCTTATTATCATATCCATGATGGCAATCCCTCTGGGCATAAGTGTCAAGTCCTATTATGATTCTATTTCGCACCACCTCGATGAACTCCTCCACTTCACCAATCTCTTCCCTGATCGGATCTTTGATTGGACAGTAGCCAGATGGCTGGAGTAAAAAATGAAGTTATTACATAATCCAAAATAGGGCTTTAATAATTTAATAATTTTCTGCACCTTTTCTTGGTCAAAGATAAACAAAGAAGAGAATTATAGACATAGGAGAGTTCTGGCAGTCCGCTGTGAGATGTGCCCCTCCCCACTTGACTCAAATGGCCCCTGTTCACAGTGACCATATTCCTGGCATCTATGATAATTTAACATGTCCCTACTTGTTTTAACAAAAGTAGAGTTTACTTCCTCCAGGTAAATAAAACAGTTAAATGCCTATAATTAATTTAACTAAATTATTTAAAAAAAAAAAAAATGAAACAAAATAATTTTAATAATTCGTTCTATTAAAAAAAAAATTGTTTCATTAAAGACTAACAACAAAATTTTCGATAATTTCTATCTTAAAATGACAATTAAAAAAGAATAGATGAGTAATAGATGAGTGTCGCTTTTTTAACAGCTTTTCTATGTTCATGGAAGCTGAGTTGTTCCTTATAATCTATTCATATTTATATAGTTATGATTTAGTGTCTAATTAAGATTATTTATCTATAATAGAATTGGGTTAGTTCAGATTTGATTTTGTAATTGACAATTTTAAAGGAATTGAGGAGAGTTATGGATATTGTATTGTTTTGTTAGATAATTGTTTTTGAGCTGCCATCAATATTGTACTTATTTATTATTCATGTAAGAATTTTAAATTTTATAAGGATGTGTTTGAAACTTATATTTTGTCGCATCTGGGCAGAGGGGTTAATGGCGTTCACCCAAAAGATGTTTCTTAGCCAGGTCATGAAAAAGAAGGACAAACTGGGTCTTCTTTTTCTCATAATTGGCTAGACTCATTGTTCTCTGTGATGTCATCCAAACAAACAATCTTTATTTTTTATCTGTTGCATTACACAGCAGTTCAGTTCCTTCGTACAATTGCGCTCCTTGTTTTGCTACCTGAGTCTGTGAGTTGGTTTCTGGAGATTCCGATGGGTCCTGCATTTCAGAAAAGTATCACTTTAGTTATAGGGTATTCAGTACAACAATAATTTCTTAAATAAATGAAACTTGAATGAATCTGTTTCTCAAGTATTCATTATAATTTTCCGGCTTACCACGCAACTGGATGTGTGGCGGTATACTTCAAAGATTTTAGGCGAATTTCCTGCTTAGCAACAACGGTGTAACATACTTTTCAGGAGTACATTTGACATAATCTCTGATGGGGCGAATACCCCTCCCTCCTCAATTCGAGCAATCCTTCGACTTCCCTTCCACTCATCCCATGTGAGTGTTTAAATGTTATCTTTTGGCCTTTCACCCTAGAATGTTATGTTATTTTTTGAATAATATGAATGGGAATATTAGTAAAATTGCAACCATACAGTACATTATGCCACACCAACAGACGTGGTGATTCAATTATAATCAGATAAATATAGTAAATTACTAATGTAATGAGATATTAACCTCGCCGAGACTACTGTATTATGCCCGGAAATTATAATTATAAAAAAATTATTTTTATTATTTTATTATAATAATTTAAGCCCAAGGAGGTGGTAAAACCTATTCAGATGCTTTAAGCCCTGTGTTAGTTCATACTTTTCATAAAAATATAAATTTTAGAATTTCATTCTTCACAAAAGATAACAAAATATATACTTTTTATTTTGGTCCTATACTGCCACCGCCACCTCTGCCACCGCCAACTCAACCACCGCCAACTCAACCACCGCCACCTCTGCCACCGCCACCTCAACCACCGCCACCTCTGCCACCGCCACCTCTGCCACAGCCACCTCTGCCACCGCCACCTCTGCCACCGCCACCTCTGCCACCGCCACCTCTGCCACAGCCACCTCTGCCACCGCCACCTCTGCCACAGCCACCTCTGCCACCGCCACCTCTACCACCGCCACCTCAACCACCGCCACCTTGACCACTGCCACCTCTGCCACAGCCACTGCCACCTCAACCACCGCCACCTCTGCCACCGCCACCTCTGCAACCCCCACCTCTGCCACCGCACCACTGCCACTGCCACCGCCACCTCTGCCACCGCCACCTCAACCACCGCCACACCTGCCACCGCCACCTCTGCCACCGCCACCTCAACCACCGCCACTTCTGCCACCGACACCTCTGCTTCCGCCACCTCTGCCACCGCCACCAAAGCCATCGCACCACTGCCACCGCACCACTGCCACTGCCACCATCACCACTGCCACCGACACCAAAGCCACCGNCCACCGCACCACTGCCACTGCCACCGCCACCTCAACCACCGCGACCTCAACCACCGCCACCTCAACCACCGCCACATCTGCCACCGCCACCACTGCCACCGCCACCTCTACCTCTACCACACCTGCCACCGCCACCTCTGCCACCGCCACCTCTGCCATCGCCCCCTTTGCCACCTCCACCTCTGCCACCGCCACCTCTGCCACCGCCACCTCAGCCACAGCCACCTCAACCACTGCCACCTCTGCCACCGCCACCAATGCCATCGCCACCTCGGCAACCGCCACCTCTGCCACCACCACCAAAGCCATCGCATCACTGCCACCGCACCACTGCCACTGCCACCACCGCCACTGCTACCACCACCACTGCCACAACCAACTCTGCCACCACCACCACTGCCACAACCAACTCTACCACCGCCACCTCTTCCACCGCCACCTCTGCCACCGCCACCAAAGCCATCGCCACTTCTGCCACCGCCACCTCTGCCACCGCCACCTCTGCCACCGCCACCAAAGCCATCGCACCACTGTCACCGCACCACTGCCACTGCCACCATCACCACTGCCACCGACACCAAAGCCACCGCCACCATTGCCACTGGCACCACTGTGTCGGGAAATGGCCCCGTGACCTTCTCATTGCCAACACTTTATTTTTTTTATTTTTTTTTTTTTTTNTATTCATAGGGGATAAGAGGGAATAAATTGTTGAGTGATTCCTAATTTTTTAACTCATGTCAAATTTAATAGGCAAAATAATTTCTTTATCACAACTCAACACCAGTATTTACTTTATAGTTCCTTTATTAAAAGCTAGTTTATTTTGAAAATGACATTGTGGGAAGATTATTCAGTTAACACAATTTTAAAATTTATATTTACTTGAATCGTACAGGGAGCCAGAAAATAATGAAAATACGATTCAATTAAATAATGAAATGTGGAATTACTTTACCACATTTATTATCATGAATTAAAATTTAAATATTTCCCTATTATTATACTGTGTTATAAGCATTAGAAAAGATCTTAGGTAGGACATCTGCCATTACTCTACATACATAAGTAATGCGTTAAGAATAGTACACATATATATATATATATAAATACTCAGACATTACTAGATACAAAACATGTAGAAAGTAATTAATAATAATGTTAAAAAAAAAAAAAAATCCTACTGTATTGGTTTACTCAAGCCAAAATTAACGTCTTTTTTCCCGAACTATTGTGCAATCATCTTGTTCATTGATAAGCATAACATTAAAATGGGATAGAATGTTCATATTAAGCCTCAAACGTAATTTTATACTGCTTAAGTATAATGTCATGGACAGTGAATTTGTATAAATTTTTTTTTCCGAGAAAATTATTTTTGACTTTTGTCAAATAATTAAAATATAAAATCTGCTCTAAAAAAATAGATATAGTACTCTCTCTCTCTCTCTTTCTCTCTCTCTCTCTCTCTCCCTCTCTCTCATTATAGTTTCTACCTTGCCTTTAAGTAGAACTGTAGTATATACTCCCAGCCCTCGTGTTTTCTCTTATTCTTTCCCCTTTTGAAGAAGCAGCGGTCCCCTAATAAGAGCCCATACAACCCTGGCCACCCCTCCAGCAAGGGCTGTTTTGGCTCCGGGCGGTCTACACAAACAAAGAGATAAGACCGTCGATAGATACCTTGGGCTCGAACGAGAGGGCTCTTGAGAAATGCCGACAATCATACAGTCACCCCCCCCCCCCCCCCCCCCCCCCCCCCCCGTTGTGGTTTANCCGAGGAGTTCATTTACCCCCCCACCACCACCTCCTCTTCTTTATTAGTTTATGAGGGTATCACTTTTATGCTTATCTTGCCGTTTTGATGAGATACAAGAAGAAAACGTATCTTCATAAGTTGGATTACATTTGAATCTATGCAGTACAGCTTCATATAAATTAAATCACAAATATGGCGAAAATGGTTCTATTTCGTATATGGATTCACTTCCAGGAGGATAAAAATTGTAAATTAGCCTAAATTTAGCCTTGTGCATGACCAAATACCGACTAACAAATGTACATACTAAATATATTTTTTGCTTTTTCATAATAAAATACATTAAATTATACTTTAAATAATTTCTAAGTATCAAACTAGGCAAATTTAATACGTGCTTCAAATATCTGCATAATTGTATGTCAACTAAGCATTCAGAATATTATTGATTGCATTTAGTTTATGTATCAAGTAGTTCAAAAAATGTGAAAGGTATTTTAATGATGACATCCATAAATTAGTTTTTTTTTTTAAATCTTTATTTATTACATTCTGTTACTTAACATTTTGTAATTTGATGATGGATACAATAATTAAAAAAAAATATNAAAAGAAAAAATATATTAAGATGAAAATAAAATTAACAATAATATAAATAAATCACTGTTCAGGGAAAAAGGGCCCATCGACCTCACTCTTAATAAGTTTAGGCATTAAGGCCCAGGAGGTCGCGAGGCCAACTCCGTTTTAGTCGCCAGGGAGGATTGGAGTCCGAAGACAGGGATTGGGCATATGGATTAGGATGAAATTTGAGTTAGCTATGGAACAGCTTGAAGCGGGTGGAGATAAGGTCTTTGACAACAGAAATATAAAAGTCGTGATGAAGGGTAGAGTTGGACACATAATATGCAGCGTTAGCAATTATTCTGAGAATTTTGGACACCACCGTAGGTCCAGATTGGTCGTATTATGGTCTTGTAGATGGCCAGTTTATTTTCTAATGTGAGCGCCTATTTATTAGGCTGTATAAGAGTCCGTAGCGTCTGTTGGGTTCTTGTCGCTTGATTTTAGTATATTCATTCCAGTTGAGTCTTAGTCAAGGTGGAACCCAAGGTAACGAACTGAATCAGAGAGAGGTATAGGGATGTTATTGTGTGAATCTAGGACATTATCAGGAGAATCTATTCTTAGTTGAAAATTTACCTGTACCCATTTGGACTAATTTATTTTAATTCTCCATTTGCTGCACCACTGCTGAATAGCATCAAGGTGGTTTCGTAAAATGTCAGAAGCAGTCGTGGAATCAGGATGGGAGGAGAGGATCGTTTTGTCATCTGCAAAGAGAGCTAAAAGAGTATTAGGATGAGTAGGGATGTCTGCAGTATAAAGGATAAATAGGATGGGTCCAAGCACACTGCCCTGTTGAATACCCTCTTTCACAGGGTATTGTCCACCCGCTTCAGCTTATATAATAGTCCAGTATGCCATACTCGGTCAAATGCTGGAGTGACTTCTAAGAATGCACCAGGACAAAATTCTTTTCGCTTGAGGAAAGAGGAAATAAAGTCTACAACGTGAAACACCTGCTGGACAGTAGAATAATGATGATTATAAGCCGAACTGATGATTAGGAAGAATATTTAAGGAAGTTATTATAGGTATAATTAGTTTTAAAAGAACTTTAACAAATATCTTGAAAAGTAAAGGAAAAAGGCTAATTGGTCGATAAGATAAAGTGTTAGAAGAAGGTTTACCGGGTTTGGGAAATAGGATTATTTCAACAAATTTCCAGAGAAGTGGTCCGAAGGACACAATTAATTATAGAGGTAAGTGAAGAAATCAATTACTTTTTGGGGTAGATTTCGAATTATTAACCCGGTGATAAGGTCATAGCCGGGTGCTTTGCGCTTAGGCAGATGGTTTATAATGTACTTGACCTCAGAAGGTGTCACCGCCTTAATCAGTAAGGGCATTGGTAATGGTATATCCAGTGACTCCTCAACCTCCGCATTATTGGACAAGTTATCGGGATCTGGATGTGGAGTGAATGTTTGCTTTAGATGCTAGGCAAACATTTGGGCCTTGTCTTTGTCGGAAGAGGCCCAGGAACCATCTTCTCGTCGCAAGGGGGCAGAAGGTTCATGATACTTTAGAATCCTGCGAGTAGCAGTCCAGAGGAATTTGTCTCCTTTTGAGAGGCTAGACAGGTAGGCATTAAATGCCTTAATTCGTAAAGCACCTAGTTTTTCTTTACGAGACGAGATAGCTGGTTAAACTCCCTACGATCTGAGGGAGGTCTGTACCTCTGGAACAGGGCTCGAGCTTGCCGTTTAGCTTGTATGAGGTTTTTAATGTAATCAGGGAGGGGTTCAGCTGAATTTACAGTGGAGCGGGTGCTGGTGGGTTTTAAGTTAGCCTTCCAAAGACATTGCTGAATCTTTATAGTAAAGAACTGGACAGCATCATCCAGCTCTTCAGAGGTTTTTAAGGAGATTCCGAGGTCAAGTGACACTTCTAGAAGAGTTCTAAAAAGTGGCCAGTCAATGGAACCACTTATTAAGGTTGGTGGCAATTGTCTAGGGATAGGTGTGAGAAACAGTGTAAGGAGGTCAGGTTGTGGTCAGAGGAAAGTTCATTTAATGTTTTTACATATGAAAAAATCTAGGATATGAGGAAAACGGCTTACATTGGTGGGCCAATAGGTGGGAGAGGACGGACTTAGAGTGGAGAGATTGTGAGAGGAGATAGCATTATACAGAGCACGGCCACGGGAATTTGTCGTTCTCGTTCCCCACTGCAGATGTTTCGCATTATAATCTCCGCCAGGGAGGAAACGGGAACCTAAGGTTTGTTAAGAGGGCAATATACTGCAGAAAAGGTAATTGGGGAAGTGGAAGTATTGATGGACACTGAAGTGGATTGGAGGAAGTCTGTAGGAGTGGAAGGTATTAAATTATGAGTATGGGGAGTGCGAATGAGGAGCGCAGTTCCACCATGAGCTCGTCCGTCTGGGTGATCAGTTAGGTAAGTTGTATAGCTTGGTATGTTGAGTTTTTTATTTTTAGTTAGTCGTGTTTCAGTAAGTAAGAGTACGTCTATACATTTGTCTTCTAGAGTTAGTTTGTGTGTGTTTGAATGTGTTTGAATGCCGAGGAGTTCATTTACTGCCAGACGAGGAAGTCATATTTGAGACTACCGTTGACGATACTTTTAAGAGAGGAGTGATGAGGGCGCGAAATTCCGAGAAAAAGGATTGGAAATCATTAGATATTGACTATGGAGGAACATGGGAGATGTATATATATATATCAATCAAAGAACCAAAGATTTTGACTTTATTCGGTCTTACTTGTTACTTTGAAGATTCTAAAATTGTTGAAAACTAATTTTATTAAGATAAATGAGTTACTTAATAATAAGGTAGCGTATAGAAAATTTAGAAATGGTCCAATAAAAACTAATTAATAAATTAGGAAATGGTTTATATAAAGTTCGTTTTAAATCAGCTACGTAAATTGAGAGATTTCTCGTTAAATAAATATTGGCATAAAAATGAGTAAGCGATCAAACCGGATACAAGAGTGAGACTATATCAATGTTGTGAGATCAATATGGCTGGTTCTGACATTCACCCGAGGGAAAGTGGAGGAAGCTGCATTCTTAAACATTTACCTAAAATCATTTATCGTAAAAATATTATAAAATTAAATTATTTGAAAATTAAATAATAAGTCTATAAATATCAATAAGATTTTTCAAAACAATGATTATAACAATGATAAGTTAGATTTTGTTATTTTTCCTCTAAACTTCTTCCCTCCCCCCTCATGCGATTTTAGTAAAAAATGAGTTTATTCAAGTAGTTGCTATAGTAAGCTTCTAAATTTAAAAAATGTAACTCAAACCTTGAAGTTGCATTCTTTAATTAAAATCCAGAAGAATCGATGTTCATAGAGAATATAAATGTTAGGAAATTACATCTTAAACTAATTATATA
>KZ807306.1:567947-598758 GCA_000696205.2 Oncopeltus fasciatus | reverse complement strand
AAATCTGATACTATATATATATATATATATATACATAAATACATTTTATTTACTTAGTGTCCATAATTTTTAAAATAATGAAACCGAATTTGGCAAATAAGCTTTTTTCTTTTGTTTTTAGACATTGTAGATTGACTTAAGAGGGAAATCAAAATTTATAATCCTAATATCTTTGTTAATATTAGCAATACAAAAAAACTCTATAGTAAAAGTCTATGTGTAAAAAGTAATTTTATAACAATAATTTTAGTATGTATATACATATTAAGAAATATATTTAAGAGTGTAATATCAATTGTTGGGCGGGGAAATATTTTAATGATATAGAAAGCAAGTTCGGTCTTGAAAGAAATCACGTTTGGTTGAGAGAAGAGAAGAAAAAAGGGGGAGTGTAGAGGAAGACCAAAATTTATAATCGTAATATTTTCGTTTCTATTTGAGTAACGAAAAAGAAACTTAAGTCTCTACGAATACATTCTCGAAAATATATCTGCAAAACAAAAAAATAATTAATTATTATACCACCATTCACAATACGTATGTTTTTTTTTATTTTTATGTAAAATGGCTTTCCTTTAGCTTACAGTTTGTTCATTTACGTCTTCATACTTTTGTCGTCACTCTCCTGTTTCGGACTGCCTGGGGAGACATTAATGTCCTTCTCTTGGTAACTCCACCTTTTATCAAGAGTTTATTTATTTTTAGTATTAGAATTGAGTTTAAAATTTAATTTAATTAAGTTTCAAAGCCTCTGACTATGCTTTTATTTATACATACATTGGACTAATAAATATTATATAACACAAATAAATTTAACTCATAATATTTAAACAATTAATTTTCTATTCTATGATATATTTAAATGTTTATTTAATTTACATAAGTGAATTTAAAAAAANGAATTGGAGATCGACTGCCAACAAAATCTCTCTATGATAGAATATATATATATATATATATATAATTTTATGATGTTCGAAACATTATGTCAATTTCTTTATATGTCCATCCAGTTCCTATAGTTCGGTTAGAATATTAAAACGATTTACTAAACTAAGGTTGTGACAGCCATTTATTTGTAAATGATCACTCTTTAAAATATTCTTTTCTAAATTTCCTGAAGGATTTTACGCTATGGAGGTTTCCCAAGGAAGAACAATTCCTATTAAATATTTTTATTTATAAAATAGTTGTTAGCAGTATACTGAAAGAATTTCTTCAATTGATAATTAATAATATCCTCAGTTTACTAATTACATAATACGGGTAATGTAGGTAATTATAATTTTGATAATATATGAGTAATAAAGGGATCATATTAGCTACATTTAAGTATATAAATTATTAAAACTCTTGAGTAGGTATAAAACTAATTATACTAACTTACAAGTAAGGTTTGAGAATGATGAGCATAGCATATAGGTGTGTGGAGATTTTTTACGAACTCATTGCTTGTTCTTTCAGAATAAACGAGGATTTCTTACCAGAAGTTGATAACCGGAACAGGGAGACGATATCATACCAATACATTTGGTTATGCCCTAATTTAGAAATCTTTAACAACTCTAATAAAATCACGAATTTCTACACATCATCTAGAATGCGACAGCTCAGTCTTTTTCACTTTCATTCTGTTAAAGACTGCTTCCTTTTCTACGTTCTATAATCATCATGAATGAACGATCCCATCGCAGCTTAAGATCAAATTTCGTGGCAGTTATAAACATTTTAATCTAAAACTTACTATTTGAGATCAGTGGTTTCAAAATAATTTTAATAATCAGAATTTTAATCGTCCAATATCTCATATTAGTGAAGACTATATAAGAGGTTCGTTACAAAGGATCTCCTTATGCATGCAGAATTCCATTATATTGTGATAGTTGTACATTATCGCTGTATCGGGGTGTGGTGGGCCAAGTGGTATCGGTGCTAGATCGGAGATTCTGTTTGCTGAGTGGGACCCAGCGAGTGAGAATGACACGTGACTGGACCATCTCCCCTCAAATAACCAGGAATGGCTTAACTGGTTATCTTCACCCTCTACATTAGATCGTCCATTAATAATTAATTATTACTATTATTAGAGTGTTTAAATCAGGATATATATATATATATACAGACACATAAAATTCATTTCTTAACAAAATTCGTTCCTTGAAGTAGTTCTTATGTCGTTAGAGGTGACCAAGTTGAACCTGCTTATTTTGTGAATTTTTTTCAAGTTAAGCACTCCATTACTTTAAACAATTGGCAAACAAATTTGCCCACAAATGTTTTTTATAGAGAAATTTTATCAAATATTGCGCATTTCAGCAAATATTTTTTAAAATTATCAATTTATCAATTACTTTTTATTTTTTATTTATTTCTTTGTTACTTTCTGTAAGTAAGTTAATTAATATAATTGCTCACAATATTGTTCAACGGCCGTAATAGGCATTGGCTTGAGGGAGAGAATGGCCAGTGCCGCAACTCCGCATATATACGTATATACATAATGTATGGCATATTCCAGGAGGAGAAGTGCACGATGATACCACCCTTAAAGTAAGTACTTTCCCAGGTGGTCACGAGGCCGTCTTCGTTTGAGACGTCGGGGAGGGTTGTAGGGATTACTGGTTGAGGACAGTTCCTGTGAAAATGGGTTGGGTAATATGGTAGTTCATTATTGCAAAGCGAAAAGCTTTCCGAATGGATTTGCTTTTCTCGATATAATGTTGATTATGAATCGTTAAAGCCGATGACAGAACCAATAATTACTTAATTAATTAATGACGCCTACTTTGTCACTTGTACAGGGTTTTTTATTTTAAGATAACCTTTTTTTTTGGGGGGGGGGGGGATCCCTTAATCCATCTCGATCCAATGGAACGCTGTATGCTCAGAATGTTGATTTTCTTACCAAAATATTAAAATAGGTTAGTCACTGGCAAGATTTTTTGTTTTTCTGTGATGGCCTTGATCACAGACTTAACAGCCTCTAAATATTTCTTTAGGCTAGAAGTTCATCTTTTATATCGTCAAAATTATTCACAGCAGAATATTTTGCAATATTAATTGACGCATCTGTTCTATCCTTTGTTTATCCCTGTAAACATATATCAGCATTGCAAAATTCTTCTGTGGTCAATTGTTTAAGTTTTTTTAATGTTGTTTCAGAAAATAAGACTACACACACTTATGAACTGATTAC
This sequence comes from Oncopeltus fasciatus, assembly GCA_000696205.2. NCBI lineage: Eukaryota > Metazoa > Arthropoda > Insecta > Hemiptera > Lygaeidae > Oncopeltus > Oncopeltus fasciatus. The sequence goes on along the minus strand of KZ807306.1, from coordinate 595,562 downwards.
TGTCTTTGAAAAAAACATGTTTATTACAGAATCATAATAATATTAATAACAAAACATTACACTGGAAAATCACTTCAAAATATGATCAAGATTTGATGAACAGATGGTAGGTGGATATAATGTGGGAAGAAATTTTAGTCTAAGACGGGAATTTTAAAATAAAATAGTTAATCATTGTTGTTTTTTATTTTATTTTATTTTTCTTTTCAAATCAGAATCATAATTTCTTTCATAAGCATTGTAAATTACTCTTTATTTATAGTTATTAGTAATTCATTTATTGGTTTTGGTTATCATTCACAATATATTGAAATAAAACAATGACTGACCTATAAGAGTACCCTGAAAAGCTCATGCTAAAATAAAAAAAAAGTTCGACAAACAGGAGATGCTCAATCTAAGCAGATTTCCCATGTTTCATTAATGATGAAGAAATTTGAGTTGATGAAGAAATTAGAATAAGAAGTCGGAGAGAAGATGAGCTCATACTATCTGCTAAATGATTGGTGTAATTAAGAGTAATTGGCGAATTTTTATTTTATTGCGTAAGAAAATAATGAGAGCAAAAATTAGGTCCACTAAAGCTTGTACTCGACTGGCCGGGAAGGGTGGGGAATGCGCTCAGCCATCGTTGCCAAATTCGTAAATTTCTTCCTCAACATGCTATTTATGTTAAAATGGTATATAACATAAGCGTCATAAAATTATATAGATTATGCATTTATTATGTTCTGTAAAATGTTTCTTAACTGAAATACAGCGAAAGTATTACTATTATAAAATATTAAAAAGACTTACGATGAAAGACTAAATGCCGAATTTTGCTTCTACATTGTATAAATTAAATTTGTGTCCAACACTCAGAATTAAATTATAAACATATTTCTTAAAATGCGTTTTATTGAAAAATATTATTGGATATAAGTGCTATAAAATTACATTTTCAACCTACTTCCTATTACACTTTTTATAGTGTAAAGTAACGATTGCACTTTTTATATTTTCACACATTTCTTTTATTTTTGTTTAATAATGAAGGTTTTAAGATCTTACAATTTTATATCATTCTAAAACCCTCCTGTTTCTTTAGTGATTTCAGCCGTCAACGAACTCATCTAGTAGCTTGCAAAAATAGGCTCGAAAATTGTGAAAGCTGAAATGCGTACGGACACACTCAAAAGTACTCGTGTGAGTGTTTTAATGAACCATCCTTGTTACAGAAACCTACCGTTGTAATTATTTCTTAAATAATGACTATACTTGTGTTATTAAATTCCACGTAAATTTTATATAATAAATAAAAGGGAAGAGAATAAAAAAATCTTACTATCTCAGCCGGGGCACGAACCCGGATCTCCTGCTTTCCGGGCTGCCATGTTTACTAACTACAACACCGAGGCTAGCCAGATGATTCATTATACTCCCCGCACTCCACTGGGAGTCTAAAACCCCGAGCATATATCGAATATATCGTCTTATGCTCGAAGGAGCTAACATTGTCAGCTATTTGTTAGATCTCGTTTTTATAGTTATTTTTTCATAGTAAACATATTAAAGGGTATTTATAGGGCGTAATAACCTAGAAGTTGATTGCCCTTCAATGATCTACTACTACTACTACTACTACTATTTATTTTTTAAAATAACGACTTTAGTTGTGGTACATAATCTCACGTAAATTTTATCCAATAAATGCAATGGAATAGAATAAAAGAAATCTTACTACCCCAGCTGGGACGGTAGTAAGATTTTTTTTTTATATTCTCTTGCATTTATTTTATAGTAATTATTTCTATTCTCTGCCATAGGTGTTTAGAATGGGATGGCAACCTGTTGATAACCTCTCATTCCATTACTCTATGTGGCTGAAAGATTGACTAACAGCTTAAATATATATATTATATCTTAAAGTGAATATATTAAGTAAATTATTAGATGATTTTAGTTTGGGTTCGGTCAAGGTTGATTGGCAAGCGTCTACCTTGACCGAACCCCAACTAATTTTTTTTTTTTTGCTGTGTTAGCCTCCCTTGCAACCACTTAGGGTCTTTGGAGGGAAGGGCTATCTACAGGTTGCCACCCCATTCTAAACACCCATGGCTCAGAACAAGCTTCTATTTATAAATAAAAGATTGACCTGGGCGGGATTTGAACCCGCAGCGTCAGGATTGCGAGACCCGTACGGATCCCCTGAGCTAGCCTGGCGCTCCGAACAACTAAAATTATCTAATAATAATATCTACGGTCAAAAAACTTTCCATTTGAATATATTAAGTAAATATTAATTTTAAAGTGTATAAAATTAATAAACCAATTGAAACACACTTTTCTGAAACACAAATAAAAACTTAGATATCAACATAATAATTTTTTTATTTCTTCCAAACCCGAATGAAACTTATTTTACTTAATTATTTATTTTTCATTAAAAATTAACGTGACAAGACGCCGCTTCTGTTCAAAATTCAAGTTCACAAAATTTGGTTTCTTTATTCTTATAGAATTTAAAATTTTTTTGACCCGTGTTAAGGATTGGCTGAAAGTTGGCAGTATTTACCAACATGAATTGCTTTACTCCCTTGGAGAAGAAGCAAACGGTTTCGTATAACGAGACATGTCCATCTACTTCTGGAATTTCAAATATTCCAAGGGCTTATTAGGAACACTAATATTCATTTCTCTACTGCATTTTGCAAATATTTTGAGACTATTATCTGCGCCATAATGCTGCAAAGTGTTTGAATTTTACAAGACAGGGCGAGAAGTTTCTGTCAGCGTGTACACCTTTCGAACTAGAAGTTACAAACATAAAATTATTTAAAAATCCTTAAAAAAAGCACACTTATACGTAATAATAATTTTACTTATGATATGTAAACATTGAAAGAAACAAATACTACAGAAATCAAGTCAATGCTTGATTCAGTCTTCATATTTAATGTATTTACCGTTTCTTCTTCCGGGTTGGACCGTGTCAAGTTGTTGATAGTTGCCGAGCTTCATATTCAATGTTCTTAAATGCTGAAATGTTCTGTATTAAGACACCATTTTTTTATGGTTCTTTTATAACTGTTATGTTATATATAACAGCATCTTTTTATAGGTAATTACAGCATTTTTTATTACCCAAATGAAATTTCGAAATTTATTATTTTACGTTTTAAAACACATATGAGAAACGATGGAAATTATTTCAGTTAAAATAATCTGAGAAACATATAATATACTAAGAATTAAACTCTTAGGAAATTAAATAAAGTTATTCTAAAGATAAGAATTGTGAAAAATATCTGAGTTAGTTACAAATAGTAGAGACACTATGAAACTTATTAGAGCAAAAATAGTATTTTAAAAAACACTTGTAAAAGAAAATGAAGGTTTAACTCTATAGATAAAGCCATCTCGAAATTATAGTTATATTAAGATATTAGTTTTTAATTTCTCTCTCATGGTGTCATGATTAAACCTTAATTTTTTTTAATTTTTAATAGTCTTAAATTATTTAGGCAAATCGTAGGGCAAGTGCCAACAACAAAATTTTTAATTTCATACAAATTAAAAAAAAACATGATTTCTAAAATTATTCTTTGAAACTGAAATGATTTTTTACTCAGACGTAAGTGCATACAGCGATCAGAAAATATCTCATTAATACACTACTGTTTGTGAATTCTCTGTTTTTTATTCGGTAGTTCGCGAGGAAATGGAAGGGATTTGAAGTAGGGACTGAAGGGAGCCCATCCTTATCACCCTTAAGGGATTAGTGAGTAGGTCCTTACCATTGGCCCGCCCTACCACCCCTATATCTACTACATCTCATCCCTCCAAGCCTTCAACAGCTGTCGTGTTTGATGGTACACTTGATGGCTTTCAGAGACTGAAGTTCCCCCCCCCCCCCCCCTTATAGCAGTTAGTACCTGTTGAAAGCTGACAAAAAATTAATACAGAGAGTAATAGATATATTTTTCAAAATATTGTATTTGTTGTGGTATTTAATCTGTTATTAATTTTATACAATAAATGCAAGGGAAATAGAATAAAAAAATCTTACTACCTCAGGCAAGACTCGAACACGGATCACCTTCTTTCCGGGCTGGCATGTTAACCAATTACACCACCGAGGCTAGCCATATGATTCATTATATTCCCCGCACTCTATTGGGAGTCTGAACCCTCGAGCAAGTAATAGATATTGTATTAGTCCTTTACGTGTATCCAGAGTTCTACAGGATAATATGCTTGGTCTTATCCTTTTATAATTTAAACTGTTTGACAATATCCCCTAGCCTCTTGAGTCTTTTTACGACAAAGCGTCTCTACTTATCCTTACCACACTCCCCGACGACTAAAACAAAGTTAACCTCCTGGGTCCTTTCTCTCTGCATTGTAAGTTTTAAATTATATTTCTTTTTATCCGCATATATTTATTTTATTATGTAATCAAGTGACAAATTTTTTTACACTGAACAAAACAAAATAATAATAACCATAAACCTCTCTTGGAGATCTCTCCAGGCATTACTATCGCCCTGATGATGACTAAAAAGTTAAGTCGTAACGTCGGCAATAATAAAATAATTACCCAACAATTTTGGAGTATTTTATTTTTCTGATCCTGGCCGAAACCATGAATTTCCCCAGCATAATATTCGACGGCCAACGAACCTCTAACCGTAATATTATTTAGTTATTCACAAAGTCGGTAGTGTCATCTTTAGACACAGATTTAGGTCTTTTGCTTGCCTGTTGAGGATGGATTTCTTGGCTTTGTTATAACAGTCGTTGTTTTGAAAAATGTTGTCGTCCTTTAGTCAATCATATTTATCTAAGCAGCTTTTTTCATCAGCAAATTCATGCAGCCCTTGATGGGCATGATTTAACAATTTACAATAACACTTTCAACTTTACGAACGTCTGGCTGGAGATCCGAAAACGTGGGTCGCTTAAACTTTCTTTCTTTAAAGTCATAATCATTTTTCAATTATTTAATAATCTTTAATTTTTTATCTTTCTTAGGCGCCGATTGTGTTTCTTTGGGTCCAGTGATGTTTCATTCTTGAAAATCTTTACTATGGGTATCTTTACTTTCCCATCGTCTCCTAAAGAAAGTGGAGCCTTAAGAAGCTGATTTGATTTAGTGAAAGACCGCTTCTACTTTATTGAGTCAGATGTATATGCATTCACAAAGCTGTCGGGCCTTAAGGCGCGAGTCTGTTTATTCGGATTCCAAATTTCAAACCCTTATTATATTAATTATTTAAACAAAATCCTAGTCTTGGCTACTGAAGAAAAGAGGGAATCAAACAACCTATAGGTTAGAGCCTATAAACGGATTTGCTTAACGATAGGGCCCCCGTATAGCGAGAAAGGACTGGAAAATGTTGATTGACCTCCTGGTCTTGTCCCATCAGGATGCACAAAGACAATGAAAGGCATCTGTCAGTCAGCCGTTGCTGGGTACGAAGGTCGGGGTAAATGTACTCTCGCATGACAGCCGAGTCGGCAAACCAGACATCAGGAATGGGGGCGAGTCCACACAAGCAGAAGCAACCCCCCCACCCTCGCTCAGTGAAAGAGGAATTAGGTACCACCCCCTCTCAACCCCTATCTCTCTTTTTTCTTTCTCTCCCTTTGCTTCCTTTTCTCTACCCGAGATGACCCAGTCACCTCAACTCATCTACCTTCACCCCACTTAACTGGCTTACTTCTATTTAACAGGAGTAGAAATTTAAATAATAAAAAAACTCGATTTAAATTAAAATCTATCAAAATAATGTAATATCATATGTAGATTACATCTGATACATATGGATTATTTCAAAATAAAAAACCCTTTAACTGAGGCTTATGTTTATGTTGGGAAATTTTTTTTTCTTTTTTCACAAAAGCTTTAAAAGAATTTTAAAATTATAATTAATCAAATGTAAAATAGTTTTATAGTTATTTGAAAATTCATAGAATAATTCTTTTAATTAATTGTGATATGCAAACTACTTCATANCGGCAGTCTTACTAAGGTCACAGTAAAAATTAATTAAAAAATGATAATTAAGTAAATAATATAAAAAAATGCATATATAATAAAATAAAAATTAATATATAAAAATATAAAAAAAAAAATACAGAAAAATAAGAAAGATCTTAGCGTGTACATCACTTGATGGAGAACTCCTTAATCTCTATTTACAATATGCAGGTAATTTTTTTTTTTTTTCAAATTATTTTTATGAAGTGTTGGCAATGAGAAGGTCACGGGGCCATTTCCTATTCAGGCGACGTGGTGGATTATCAGGATGTGTTTAGGCTAAAGGATTGGGATGCATGGAAACTTCAGAATTCTACAAAATATTCTTGAAAAAACATAATAATAGCGATGGATTGAATTTAGCAAAATGAATAGTAGCCAGTTAACATTGTTTAGTTACATAAGAGATAACAAGACCACAACGGATGAAATTAATAGATTTTTGGAGTTATTAAAACTAATGTACAAAAAAAGTGCGTAAAAACTAACATAAAACTCATTATTTTTACAATATTATACAAGATATGATTAAATTGTTTATAGCTAAGTAAATTGGAATTTATTATAAGATCTCAAAATATTTGTCTAGATATTTAAATTTGTAATTACACGCCGCATATTTAAAATTAATATCTGAAAGTATTCAAATTTTTCTGTAAATAAGCTACTTGAAATTGAAATATGATAAAGATAATTATTATTTCCAAGAGACTGAACTATATAGCAATGTATAAATGCAAGTAATTTTCTGCACTTTTGGTAGAATTAAATATATATTTTGAAATCGACAGATTTATAAGCCATATTTTATTACAAGAAGTTTCTTGGCATTTATTATAAATAACCAAAAAATGATAATACAATTTCAACTATCTGCGATACTAAAATCTCTCTAAATATTCTATATTTATAGATTTCATTGTATCAAATAATTGTGTTATAATTATAATTTTTATAATGTGAAGCATATTTAAAAGTATTAAGCGCTTCTTTGAATCTTTATATAAAGATTAAAGGTTTATATTCCAACACTTCCCAGTCTTTCTACTGATATTCCCATTCACATGGTATGGCACAGTATTACGTTGACCTTCGTCTGGAACGGATCAGCTAAGTACACCTAACCTTCTCATTCTTGCTCTTCTTTATATTTTACTCCCTTTTTTCTTTTTAAATTTATTATATTATTTTCGTTTTTATTTTATTTTATTTTTATTATAATTATTAAAGGTATTTCCTTTAATATTTGTAATGGAGGGTCCCAGTTGGGGCTCTTCAAGCCCCAAACGGAAAAAACAAAGGACATATGATAATCAAATGATTAAAAATGTTCAAGATCATCCTTTTAAACATGTAGAACAAAAAGTTAGATTTGTTTTATTTTCGAAGTCAGGAGAGGGAGACCTTAAAAACGTCTCACCTTTTATTATTAACAAAGCTATCACGGCCTGTGCCGGTGAAGTCGTTAACATTAAAAAACTTAGAGATGGGAGCATCCTAGTTGAATGTCATAACGACATTCAATCTTCAAAATTATTAAAACTAATATCATTTTATGATATTTCAGTAAAGGCAGAACCACACCAAAGATTAAATAGTTGCAAAGGGTTAATATATTCTTCTGAATTATTGTGTGTTTCAACAACTGAGATATTATCTGAATTACAAACACAAAACGTAGTGGAAGTTAAACAAATCATTAATAAATTAAGAGGTCCTACTCCTAGATTTATATTAACCTTTTGTTCACCTCACTTACCTGCATATATAAAAGCCGGCTATCTTAAATTAAATGTCACTCCATACATACCAGCCCCTCTTAGGTGTTTTAATTGTTATAAATTTGGACATATCACAGGCACTTGTGGTATCACATTACCTAATTGTAAAAAATGCTCACAAAATGGTCATACTGATATGAATTGTAGTAACTCTCCTTTTTGTATTAACTGCAATGGAGAACATGAGCCCTTACATCCTCAATGCTTGTCCTATATTAAAGAAAAAGAAATAAAAAAAATCCAGGTAACTAAAAAAGTTACTTATAATATAGCAAAAAAACTTTATTTTGAGTCTCAAGCTCCTACATTTAGTCGCTCTTACGCACAAAAAGTAGGTGAAAATATATTCACATCGAATAATAATAATGTAACTAATAATACAGCACAGATCACTATAAAGAAAACTCATACTGTCTCAATACAAACAGAAAATGTGCCTGACCAGGTTATAACCAGCAGGACTGATAACAGCCGGCCTCTAGCTGCCAGCTCGACCTCCCCCTCCAACCCCACCACCCCTCCCTCCCCTCCCAGGCCTCAGCGCCTCACCCCACCCCCCGGCCCTCCTGCAAGAGGAGGCGCCCTCCCTATCTCTGTCCCCGGACAGAAAACCATATCCCCCCCTGCATCTCTTAAAGATGCAGACCAGTCCCTATTTAAAAAACGTCCCCCACGTAATTTAAGGAAGACTTCCTCTTCCGTATCATTAAATTCAGACAGTGGTGGATCCCGCCCTTCATCAAAAAAATAAATTTATATTTCTGCCCTGTCTGTCTGCCTGTTTGACCACATATTTTAGTGGCCTAAATTATCTAATAATTTTTATGTTGTTACAACCCAACTTTGCGAAAAAAAAAAAAAAAAAAAAAAAAAATGACGTGCATACAATGGAACTGCAACGGAATCAAAACTCATTTTAACGACTTAAAATTAATTATTCAAGAACATATGCCCGAATTCATACCCCTACAAGAGACACATCTCCGACCAGTCGATAATATCTCACTTCGAGGCTACGAGATCTACCGCTCGGACGGGCCCGAGAGGGGGCGTGCTTGTGGCGGAGTTCTCACAGCCATCTCTTCATCAGTTCACTCAGAAAATATCCCTATAAATACTAATTTTCAAGCTGTAGCAACTAGAATTTATTCGAAAATTAATTTTTCTTTAATCAATATTTACTTACCACCTGACGCAAATTTACTAATGACGGACTTACAAAACTTACTATTACAAATTCCCAACCCCATTCTTTTGGTTGGTGATGTAAACGCTCATAATGTGTTGTGGGGGTCTGCGTCTACCAATTCTAAAGGCCGCGTAATAGAAGAACTTTTAGAAAACCATAACCTCACAATACTGAATACTGGCGAACCAACCTACTTAAGTTCTAGCTATGGGACCTTCTCAGCTATTGATATAGCAGCCTCTTCATCTTCTCTGTATACCCTAATGACTTGGGTACCTCTTTTAGACCTCCACGGCAGTGACCACTACCCAATAAAAATTAATTTAGCGAATCAAAAAATAAAAAATAGTAAAAAGATAAATTGGAAAATTGATAAAGCAGATTGGGACAAATATAAAGAATTAGCCACACCACCTATTGAACAACCAGAACTAATAGACATAGACACAGCAAACGACTTACTCAGAACTTCAATAATAAACGCAGCCTCCGAATCAATACCCCGAACCTCTGGAAGCCCTCGTCGACCCCCTGTACCTTGGTTCAATGATGAATGTAAAGAAGCCAGACGAAAAAGAAGGCAAGCATTAAGACGATTCCAAACAAATATGAACCAAGAAAACTTGATTGAGTATAAGCGTCAGCGTGCTGGGTGCCGTAGAGTATTCAATCAAAGTAAAAGAGATTCCTGGCGGAAATTTACAGAAAATTTAAATAGTTCCACCCCGACCAAAACTGTTTGGAATGCCATAAAAAACATCCAAGGAAAACATACAAATGTACTGTACACATTAGACTGTAACGGAACACTTACTGACGACCCTTCTCAAATATCTGAGGAATTTGCCAAGTATTACAAAAAAATGTTTAACAAAGAATATGAAGATGAATTTCAAAAATTTAAAGAAGATACAGAAAAAAATTACATCAACTTTAATAGTAACAATGACGAGGACTACAACCGACCTTTTACAGACTGGGAACTGAACTCTGTTTTAAGAAACTTGAGGGGTTCTTCACCAGGCCCTGACGGTATTCATTATAAAATGATCAATAATTTACCTATCAGTACAAAATCCTGGTTGCTGCAGTTTTTTAATTACATTTGGGTTTCAGGGCAGTTTCCGAATAAATGGAAATTAGCAGAGCTCATACCCATTCTAAAGAGTGGCAAAGATAAGCGCCAAGCCAAAAGTTACCGCCCAATTTCCCTCACTAGTTGCTTATGCAAGGTTTTAGAACGCATGGTCAACAAACGTCTAAAATGGCTGTTAGAGAGAAATAATTTCATCCCAGAATGTCAAAGCGGGTTTAGGAAAAACAGATCTACTGTCGACCACTTGGTGCAATTAGAAGGCGAATTGCAATATACTTTTATACAAAAACAGCAAGGCATAGGAGTATTCTTTGACGCCGAGGCGGCATATGACCGAGTCTGGAAGCATGGGGTACTTTTGAAACTATATAAACTAGGTCTCAGAGGTTCCCTTCCAATATATGTCCGCCAATTTTTAGAGAGCCGTGAGTTTAGGGTTCGTGTAGGCAACATAACCTCAAACATATATGAACAAAAAAATGGCCTCCCCCAAGGTTGTGTCCTGAGTACGACCCTTTTTCTCGTGTCGGTTCAGGATTTCGTAAAGGATATACCTCGAGGAGTAAAACTTTTCCAATTTGTCGATGATATAGCAATTTTTTCCCGCGGATCCGACATACAGCATGTAGCTTCATTACTCCAGAATGCGATAGACAGAATTTCCAAAACAGCAAATTCAATTGGTATGACCTTTTCCACACAAAAAACAAAGTGCATCCACTTCTCTCGAAGAAGGAATACTCGAGAACTGCCTCATCTTAAATTAAAAAATTTAGTTATACCGTGTGAATCTTCTAATAAATTTCTGGGACTGATTTTTGACAAAAGGTTATCCTGGGAACCCCATATTAGACAATTAAAGGATAAATGCAACACAAAACTAAACCTGCTAAAAGTATTGGGGTCAACAAAATGGGGAGCAGATAGAAATACAATGCTCAGAGTGTATAAAGCCGTAGTGTGCGCTAAGATGGACTATGGATGTTTTGTTTACGCCTCTGCTCGCACTCCGATTCTAACCAGTTTAGACAGTGTCCATCATTCAGGAATTAGAATTGCTACTGGCGCCTTCCGTACCAGTCCCATTCTTAGTCTCTGCTCAGAGGCCGGAGTACCACCTCTAATATTTAGGAGACACGTGTTAGCAATCAACTACATATCCAAACTTTATTTTAATTCAAAAAACCCTGCTTACAAATATATTTTTTCACCAAAGTTCATCAGAAAATTCCAAGAAAGCCCTTCAGCAACCTTACCACTTTCGTTACGGATATCTAGTGTAACAGAGGAATTTAAAAATTTAATTATTAACCCCTCATCTTCTCATATCCCCCCATGGACGCGAACTAAACCTAATTGTGTCCTAACCCTCTCGAAACTTAAAAAATCCAGTACCTCCAGCTTAGAGTATCAAAAGATGTTTGACAATATCATCAACTCCCTTCCTACACACACCCTTATATACACTGACGGCTCAAAAATGGAAAACTCCATTGGATACGCAGTCGTCACATCCAACTCAACCCACAAATATAGACTCCATAATCTCAGTAGTATCTATACTGCTGAACTATGCGCAATTTCCTCAGCCATTCGCCTCTCCATGCCTACACAACAAGACATTGTCATTGTGACAGACTCTCTAAGCGCCCTCCAGGGACTGGAGGACATGTACTCCAATCATCCAGGCGTAACGCTCGTCCAGGAGTATATTACTATGTTGGCAGAAATGAACAATACAGTTCACCTCGTATGGGCCCCAGGCCATGTTGGAATAACGGGAAACGAACTTGCCGATCTAGCTGCAAAAAGCTCTCTCTCACTCTCCTTACCAAAGAGAACAGTTCTAACACCTAGAGATATAGCCCGACCACAGAAACAAAAAGTTTTAAATAATTGGCAATCAATGTGGGATGAAAGTCCACCATCCAAGTTAAAAGGCATAAAAAAATCGACCAAAGCTTGGAGTTCTTCGCAACGACCTAAAAGAAGAGAAGAAGTGGTAATATGTCGTCTGCGCATTGGCCATACCCGAGTCACACATGAACATCTTATAACTAAAGAAGATCCTCCCAAATGCTCTTATTGTAAGAACCACCTAACAGTAGAACACATCTTTTCATTATGCCCCAAGTTTCATCCAATGCTTGAAAAACATAAAGTTCCCCCTGATATAGCCGATGCCCTTGGGGATGACGTCACTACTATAAATAGAGTTTTGATGTTTATAAAAGATCTGTCTCTTTACGATACAATTTAAGAATAGGTATACTGAGATGGATTCTATAGATAAATTGTCATAGATATAATTAATTTTGGATGAGTGGTACTGGCGTGGGGTGGTCGGGGGTCATGCCGCCTCGCTTGGTCTTCGTCGGCCTCGTTTCGGGTGGGTCTTGGCGCCCCACCTGGTCTCACTACAAGTAGGCCTGGAGGGTGTGGTTGGCCTGGCACCACCAGTCACACCCTCAACCCCAGGCCAGACAACCAGCCACCTAGATGTGGGCCTCCTAAGGCAGTGCTGGAGAGCTGGGACCGGGGGGCGCCGCGGCCTGTCCTGGGGCGGGTCGGGGGTCTGGGCGTGTTGGCGTGTCCCCTGACTACTCTTGCTTGGGCTACTCATACACGAGACCATGTGATCTCCAGCAAATATGGATTACTATAGAGATTATTTAAAAAAAGAATAAATAAATAAATGAATTAATTAATAAAAATAACAGGCGCTGATAACCATGGTCGTTGAGCGCCTCTAAACAACAAACAACAACATGGTATGGACTAGTCGCGACTGGTCACCTCGAATGGTCACTGGTCACGAAGGATATTCCGGCTGAAGGTATTCGCTTGCACTGCTGAAGGATAAACACAATGATCCTGTAACAGTGTGATGATATACGCCACCGATAATAACTTCACTTAATTTCTGTACAGAAAGAAATGAGGGTACTAATTGTAAAACGTCCTTGAGTCAACACGCCGATCATTAATGAGCGTTCTGAAATTGCCTGTAGTCAGATACGAAAGTAGAACATAACAATTAAAGTAGGGTATTTTAACGAAAAGATTGTAAGGAATCCACTTTTCTGCCAAATCATGAGATATCTCGTCATGAGCAACGACATCTTACTTAATGGTGCATATTAAAAAAAGTTTCTAAAACTGCATATGTCAAACCTATATTGAGTGATCTTCAAAAAAATAAAATATAAAATGTGAATAAATTTGTAGTTAGTCATAGTCACAGTGCTACTGAATAAAATGAGACTTACCTTTTTTTAATTAATAAACTTCGTAAATATTTGTAACCAAGTCATCCAAGCCGAATAATTTACAAGTATTTGATAAAGAAGAAAAAACTGAAGAACAGGTACTATAAAGTAATTCATATATGGGGAAAAAGTCTTTCAGTCGGATAATAACCACTTTTAGCAGACTTCGGTTATGGAAATCTAAATGCAGTGTGAACATTGATTCTGGAATAGGAGTCCAGTATCTTAAATACCAGACCATTGTGCGCGCGCGCGTATGTGTGTGTGTGTGTAAGTAAACACAAAAATAAAAAAAATACTCGTAACCGTAATGAATAATTGAATATTAATCTAAAGCATAAGTAGCAAAGCATATATTTATCAATGCTCCTTTAGCATATATCGATATAGGCATAAATAGAATTCATAAAAATATTCGCGAGAGCAACTTGCCCTTCGTCAGGGAGAAATTGAAAATACTTTACCTAAAATATATATGTATCTCAGGGCCGGCAGTTGTATGTCCCAACAGAATGCCTTATGAACGGAATTTTTCGTTGTTGACAACTGATGAATATTTCACGGGGATAGAGTCCGGCAGATTGGGTTTGGTAGGGAACACGGCTTAGCAAAATAAGGTCTTTGAACGCTGCGCCCGAAAGAAAAACGGTAGTGGACAGGAAATTGTAGTTAAGGACTTAAAATAATCTTTTAAGTTGAGTATTTGTACATCCATGTTCTGAGTTGATGCTGCCTTAGTACTAAATCTTCTAGTTCTGTCAGCGGTGAAATAGCCGAAGAGAGAGGTGATGGAGCTAGAAGGAGTTGAAGTGGGAAAATAGAAAATTGTCGGCCCTCCCCCCCTCATGGCTTCCGATTGCCCGGTGATGGGGGGTGATAGAAAGTGTCTTCGGGGGAGAAAACGATTCGAGACTCTTGCCTTGAGCTATATTCTTCAGTTCTTTCTCACTTTGCGATTAATAGGAATTTCCTTAATTTCATAATGTATTTGTACTTCCCGAAACTGTATCAAATTACTAAAAAAAAAAAAAAAAAAAATTCTATCGCGTCTAGTTATCGTGTAAGTGAAGTTGTTATATCTATTTAAAAAAAAACATTATCAGCTAATCCAAGAATTATTTTATATGTTTCAATAATTTTAATGAATTATTGCAAAAATTGTTTTTAATGTTATTTTACCAAAATTTTTACGTGTTAGGGGCAAGTGGATGTCATTTTCGAAAGTATTACATGTAACTAAGTAAAACGTCTCAGGAAATTTTTTAATTTAGTTAATTAGTAAATATATCCCCAAAAAGTTATTATTTTCAAATTTGCGTAAAAAACAACTGAGAGAAATAATTTTAGAAAAATTATGAATATGGAAAACCTTTGAGAATGAATATTTAATTTGGTTGTGGTATTTTATCCCACGTAAATTTCAAACAATTAATGAGAGGGAATAGAATATAAAAAAACTAGAGGCGAAGTCTGCCTTCCCATTGGTTGATCCTGTGTTCTGGCGGCTGGTCTCTGGAGTAGTCAGGTGGCTGGTCTCTGATTGGTTGGATCCTCTTGTCAATTAGCGCTGGTTTCCAGTTTTTGCTCAGTCTGTATCCGTCTTCTCTGTTGATATTTTTCGGATTCTTGGTTATTTCGTTGGTTTCTCTGATGGTCCGTCGATAATAGTTGCTTTCCCGGGCCAGTACTGAAGCGTCTTCGAATTTGATGTGGTGGCAGGTGTTGGCGAAGTGTTCTGCTAGAGCTGACCTTTCTGTGCGTCCGTGCTTAATGTCTGCAATGTGTTCTTTGAGACGAATGTCTATCGTCCTTCCGGTTTCACCGATGTAAGAAGTTCCGCAGGAGCAGGGAATCTTGTAAATAAGAAGCTCGGCAACTATCAACAACTTGACACGGTCCAACCCGGAAGAAGAAACGGTAAATACATTAATTAACAGTTATTATTATTAATTGTAATTATCAATAATAATTAAGGCCTTAGATAAAATAATCACTAATATACATAATTAGAAAAATGTGTCGGACAAAGGTTTCCAGATGTAGATACCTTATCTATTGTGTATAAGTAAGAAAATTACGGTTTTAAGGAACATAACACTGAGAAAATAAAATAAAAAGAAAATGTTCTGAGTTATGAGTTGTTGGCTATAGGCTGTAAAGGTTTGCACAAACAGATTTGCACTTTCCTGGTAATATGTTTGTGAACCAGGCAAGGACCTTTACAGCCTAGCCGAAATCTTCCTTGAATCGATCCTTTAGATCAATCTTCCTTGAATCTCCTCTTAACCTTGAAGAGTTCAGATCTGTATTTAATTAAAATTAATTTATTTTAATATACTACAATCCTATTGGTGGTAGTTTATTAGGATCATAAAAGTATGTTAGAGTCATACCAACGAGTAAACTAGTCGCTATAGGTAAGTGGACTAAATAGCTAGGCAGGCAGAGGAAATCTTGAATAAGAAAAAATATCTTTAACTCCCACCCCTTCTCCCACCCCTTCCTCTATTCATGCTTTCCCTTACTTAATTGTTTTTCAATTCTCCATTTTCTTTGTTTTCTCTCTTACCTATTTGACTTTCACTAAGTTAAATGAACTGATATACTCTCATTTACCTCTCTGAGTATATAAGTATGGCGACTCCTTACCTACCGCTAGGTTAAACGGGTTAGTAATAATTAGATAATTTCTTCTGCTCCACGCACTTTACTCCGAGTCTAAAACCCCAAGTAAGACGATATATTCGTCTTACTCGGGAGTTTAGACTCGGAGTAAAGTGTGTGAGCAGAAGAAATTATCTAGCAAGACTCGGTGGTGTAATGGTTTGCATAACTACCCGGAAAGTAGGAGACCCGGGTTCCAGTACCACCTGAAGCAGTAAGGTTTTTTTTATTCTAACTCTCTTGAATTTCTTCTATAAAATTTAACGTGGGATTAAATACCACAACGAAATCATTATTTGAAAAAAATAAAGAATAATCCAAAATCTGCATTTCGAGACCTATAAAAATAGAAGTGTGATATCCATGAGTTAAGTTAAACACGACAAATTCCAGATAGATGACATAAAATATTTAGCTTTTATAGAAATTAGAACTTTCAATATTTTTGAGTAAGAATTCGTGTAGAGCAATATTTGTGTGCGCAAATATTTCTACCAACCTGCTACCAATTTATTATAAGTTTCTTTAAATGTATGATCTGTCTTCCTTAAAAATATTACAAGTTTCTTATTAGGATTAAACTACTACTGATACAAAATATTCCAATTTATATCACATTTGTATGGGCATCTATTTAAGAGATTCTCCAATCAAGGGGGATGTAACATACGTGGGGAGAGGGGGGATTTTTGAACTCTTTATAAAACGAGTAATCTGTTATTGCAAAGTCTATAGGTAAATTACAAATATAATAATAAGTAATACTTTTTCCTTTGTTATAAATAGGAATAGGGGTATTCTAATTATGATAATTAACACAACCTTTTAAAAGATCTTGGAATAAGTTGGATCACAAAACAAACTCTCCTACAGCACATACACCCAATAAATTAATCGAATTGCCGGTTTCAAAGGAAACCCTTTGAAATTGACCCCTCACTAAATAGGCCTAGGTTATGAGTTATTTCGTGATTTGAAGGGTTTCTATGAAAACCCCCGCCCATGGAGGAAGGTTTCATTATTATACTGGGAACTTGTTGGAGGCTTTGAAGTGCAATAATAGAGTTAATTTAAGCAGAAGACATTGACAAGCTTATAAATTGTGTGGCGTTAGAGAACTATTCCTTCAATTAATTTTCGCGTTTCTCAGCCACTTAATAGTTTGCCAGACTGAAGGGAAATATAGTTTGCCAAGGCCTTGGTATTTGATGACTATAAGTTTGTCGCCTCCTATAAATTAGATGAAAATTCAATGTTTATCTTAATATGAACCAAGATTCATGGTCTTATTAGAACTCCAGTGAGTTCTGAGTGAAATATGGGAACACTCCTCACTGTCTGATGAATGTGGGGACCAGTGAGACTCAAAAGTTTTATTTTTATATTTATTGCTTCAATATAAATACATTGGATCTCTTAAGCCATACTCACTTATAAAATTACAAGCACTAACATTTTAAAATATAATAATGAACCCAAACATAATATTATAAATTATATTGAAATGGAGAGTTTTTGACCGCTAAGTAGATGTTTATTGCTGGGGTTCGGTCAAGGTTAATAAAAAAAATACAATTTAAAAAATACGTTTTTTGAAATTGTCTTCCCACATTTGGGCTTACATTGCAAGCCATCATTAGGGTGATCATGAAGGCGAGAGGGGACGTCTGGGACGACGAAATGCCATGAACATTTCACCCAGGCGGCGCGACGTCCCCTCTCGCCTTCATTATTATTGGAGACTAATTGATTTTCTTTGGACAAGTAAGTTGCTTATCTCATTGTTCCAATCTTTTGATAAGGCTCTTTTTGACCCGAGAGGTAGTAGCAGTATCAGTACTGGATACTGACTATAGCTTATAGGGTACTTTACTTTATTATAGAGTAATACAAATATTAAATATTAAAAAATATTTTGAAATAGGATATATGTGAAACTACATTAAATATACTTCATTTACTTTAACATTTTTGTTAAGTGGATTGTTGACACAACAAATAATACATTTAAAGGCTAACTAAGAGGGCTGAATGTTTCCCTTAATGATTGGCCCTATGCCATCATTAAGGGACATTAGCCTTTA
Source organism: Oncopeltus fasciatus (assembly GCA_000696205.2). Taxonomy (NCBI): domain Eukaryota; kingdom Metazoa; phylum Arthropoda; class Insecta; order Hemiptera; family Lygaeidae; genus Oncopeltus; species Oncopeltus fasciatus. The sequence goes on along the minus strand of KZ807306.1, from coordinate 577,454 downwards.
CCTTCAGGGTTCTATTGGACTGATCTTAAATTTATTAGTTTTTCCTCGTTTATATCCATGTTAATGAAATACGGGATATATGGGAAATCTACCTAAGGAAATCTGAAAATTGATTTGCTTTAGGGAAATGTCATAATATCTTTCCATTCGAGAAATCTGCTTAAATAAATACTACAGGAAGAACTAGAGTCTTTCAGAAGAGTTCCATTGAACAAATGTAGAGGTCTGTGAAATTCTTCAAGAACAAGTTCCCGACCCTGATAAAGTTTGGCTTGCGTTTTTCTTTCTCTTTTGTAGCAACGAATGTTGACCGACCGTGGCACCTGATTTCAGAACTTGATAGTGCTTCCTACCAATACTGAATTCTTATCAACCTCCGGGGGGGGGGGGGATTCCCTAAAGTTTTAACCTAGGTATATTCTCATTTTTAATTATCCTTTGCGTATCCTGTCTGTTTTAAATACACTAGAAAAATACAATTATCTCTTATTATGTTTTAAAATTTAAATTTTTGTGCTTCACTGTGATAGATTAGCGACGTCACTTTGTTACCTACCTTTCCATGTTATTTATATTGTTCTATGCGTAACCTTCTCTTTTGTTTCCTTTTATTTTTTTTATTTTTTTTTTTTTTTTATGGCATCTCAACCACTAGGGTCATTAATGCCTTTTATGTGTAGCAATGGATGATGAAGGAATGAAGATTGTTTATGACGTTTGCCGCGAGATGTGGAGGTGGACAGTCGATAGCCGCCCGCGACGGAGGGGGCACGAATAGGAGGCCATGTCCCGGCACGAGGCAAACCACAGCACCGAGCCGACCCCATATATAATTGACTCCTTGTTTAGTCTTGCCTGGGAAGTCCCTAGTGAAGTGTCCGACCTGTGAGCGAGGGTGTGCATGGTGGGACCAGGCCATTCAAACCCTCCAGGCCGACAATATATTGTAAGTAGGAGGCCAGACTCGGCGCCGCGGCCCACCACGACCCAAAGACAGGCCGCCGTCCGCCCCCCGCAGGCCACATCGACCGGTAATTATTCACTGAATGCAAACTATTGGCAATTTAGTAGAGAGAATAAAAATTAAATAAGGTTATATAAATTAGTATCTTTGAGGAATTTGATTAGCCGGTCTATCGTGTCTGGATTGTTCCCTAAAATATTTTTTAAGCTCGAAGGAAGAGCATATTGTTGTCTTTTATTATCGTACTTCATGCATTCTGTTAATATGNGAGGAATTTGATTAGCCGGTCTATCGTGTCTGGATTGTTCCCTAAAATATTTTTTAAGCTCGAAGGAAGAGCATATTGTTGTCTTTTATTATCGTACTTCATGCATTCTGTTAATATGTGTTTCACCGAAAGAGGAATCTGGCAATCCATGCAAACTGGAGGAGGTTTCTTTTCCATTAAGTGACAATGGGTCAGTCGGGTATGTCCAATTCTTAGTCGTGTCAAGATGACCTCTTCGCGTCTATGGTTAACTATGTCCTTTTAGTTAACTATGTTTGTTCTATCTTAATGTATCATTCTCTCTCATATGTATTGTTCTAATGTTCAATAAAACCTTTCTTGAGGTCCATTTTACATCAATTTATTGAACATTAGAACAATACATATGAGAGAGAATGATACATTGAGATGGAACAAACATAGCTAACTAAAAGTAAACAAAAGAGAAGGTTACGCATAGAACAATAAAAATAACATGGAAAGGTAAGTAACAAAGTGACGTCGCAAATCTATCACAATCACCCCCTCCTAGGTTTGGTGGTCGTCTTGCCAGGCGGGCCTTCTACGGATCCGCTGACTTCTTCGAAGCTGCTGAGCCGGCGGTGTAGAAAAACATCGTCTTCTTGAATTTGGTGATGGTCGATGGCTACCTCGAAAACTTCAGTCGGCGCAGGTGCCAGGAGTTTGGTTGAAACGGTGGTCTCCCTTCCATCGGGCAGTCTGACGTGAGCATACTCGTGGTTACCGTCGAGAAGGGTGACTTCCTCTACTAAGGGATCATACTTGGAGTTCCTTACAGGCCGCTTCATGAGTACAGGGCCAGGTGTTAGTAGCCAAGAGGGTGTTGATGATCCGCGGTTCGAGCGGCGCGGGTGTCTAAACATCCGTTCGTGCGGAGTCGCGTTCGAGGAGGTACAGAGAAGAGATCTGATGGAGTTCAATGCTTCGGGAAAGATGAGCTCCCAGGATCTGGCATCCATGTTCTTCGTCTTCAGGGCGAGTTCTACGGTCTTCCAGACAGTTTCGACGTAGCGCTCCGCCTGGCCATTTCCTCGCGGGTTGTAGGGAGTCGAGTGACTTGTCGCTATACCGCAGGAGTCGAGGAACGTCTTGAGCTCGGAGGACATGAAGGAAGATCCGCGGTCGGAGTGGATGAACGACGGCATTCCAAAGACGGCGAACAGCTGATTGAGACTGGAAATGACTGAGGCGATGGACAGATCCGGACACGGGAACGCGAACGGAAAACGCGAGAATTCGTCAACGAGAATGAGGAGATACTTGTTTCTTGAACTCGAAGGAAGTGGCCCTTTGAAATCCATACATAATCTTTCAAAAGGCTTTTATGAGACGACCGGCTTGCTTGTAGAATCTGGGCTTGATTTCGGAGCACACTCGACACGAAGACACAATTTTCCTTATTTCTTCTAAAGTATAAGGGAGGTTCTGGCTTCTGACCTAGTGGTAGAGACGAGTTTCTCCTGGATGGCAGAGGGACGTGTGGATGTCTTGGAGTTTCTTGAGTGACGAGCCAGTCATAGAGCAACAGTACCGAGAGAACGCGTCAGCTGCTTCGTTGTTTTTACCGGGCCGATAGATAATTTCATACTCGTAACAGGATAATTCCAATCTCCATCGAAGGATTTTTACGTTTTTAACTTTGCTCGATACTGTCGAACTGAACATAAAGGACTCTGATTTCTGGTCAGTCACAAGTCTGCAAAACCTACCCATGAGATAGTATCTCCATTTGCAGACCGCTTTGATGACGGCATATGCTTCTTTCTCAACAGATGAACGCCGCTGCTCTGATGGGCTGAGAGTCCTCGAGAAGAATGCGACGGGGGTCCGTTCTGTGAGAGTGTCGCTGCGATGGCTTTTTCTGATCGTAGCGTAGCTTACGGATCAATGGATGAAACCATGGCGTTTTCATTGATGCTGGTCTTCAGGGCGAGGAAAGTCGTCACTGCTTCCGGGCTGAGTGGGAACTTGCTCTGCGATAATATTTTGATCTTCTCGGAAAATTTCGGTATAAAGTTGGAGTAATGAGCAAACATGGCTCTTCTAAGAGACGGTGTGTCTTTAGGCCTGGGAGTTCACGGAGGGGTTTCAGTCGATCTGAATCGGGTTTTATGTTGCCGTTAGTGATGACGTAACCGAGGAAGTGGATTTCAGTTAGGGAAAATTTGGATTTCTCTTGGTTGATGGTGAGATTGTATTTCGCCACAGCTTCCATGAATCTTCGTAGGTTCCGATCGTGTTCGTCTTGGGTTTTTCCTCCAACCGTGATGTCATCCAAATATAATAAAACACCTTCGATTTTTTCGTGGTCGATGATGTCGTTAATTTTCCGCTGGAATGCAGCCACACCGTTAGTGACCCCGAACGGAATACGCTTGAATTGAAGGAGCTTACCACCTGCTTCAAAAAGCCGTAAAGCATCTGTCTTCATCTCGGATCGGGATCTGATGGTAAGCACTCTTCAAATCGATTGCGCTGAAGACTCGTTAGTTGGCTACGCGATTGACTAGGTCGTCTATTTTCGGCAGAGGAAAAGCGTCCAGGAGCGTTTACCTATTGATGGTTTGCGAATAATCGATAACCATTCGTTTTTTGTGATGTCGCCAGATACTACTAAAACCTGGGCTCTCCAAGGCGAGATACATTCCTCAACGATTTCTTCCTCCAGTAAGCGTTCTACCTCCTGCTTGATAAACTGGGAGTCTGAGTAGGAGTGGCGAAGAGATTTGACGGAGATCGGCTTGACGTTCGGAGGCAGAAAGGGGAACAGGACGGCAGGAGGTACACTGGCCGCGGCAAGGGCGCAGATATCGAGGGGTCCTTGAGTACCGCCAAATTTGATCTTCACACTGGATTGTCGACCTAGAATATCATGTCAGATTATCACGTCTGCGCAGAGTTCTGGAAGGACGTAGAGTGTCGCTTGGGTGGTATGACTGCTAATTGAGAGGAGGACAGTGCATTCGCCTCGAGTGGACGTCTTTAAAGACGTTTTGGCCATGGAGACATCTCATTTACTGGTGCTGGAAATTCGGATGTTCAACCTACGAAAGAATCGCTCACTGACAAAGGACGAAGAGCTACCGGTATCGATGAGTGCTTGAGCCGGAACACCGTTGATCTGCACCTAGATTACAGCCTTGGACAGACACGAGGAGACGCTGGCTAAACAGGATTAGATGCAAGACGAGATACCTTCCTTCCTCTTCTTCTGCTGGCAGACACGTGCGAAGTGACCTTTGATGCCACATCCCTTACAGATGGCCGGAAATTTATATTCTAAGAATAGTTTTACTTTCGTTACAAATCCCAAGTCTTTATTACTCTTTTTGTTTGTTTAATTCGCTCTCTCCAGTCTCCTTTGTTATGTTTAATTAATCATTTCGACCTGTTAGCGCTTTCTCTGCACATCTACGTGTACTTTGGTTTTATTAGTGCTTCCGCTAGATCGCGCCGCAATGCAATTCCGTAATTCATAGATATGCAAGTACTACTAACCTTCTGTTCTGGCTTTCACGCCATTTCTCACAGCTTGGTAGGCCACCGTTATAAACAGATCTATGCTATTTGCCATTTGCTATTGGCCCCTCACGATAAATTACAGTGTTAAATGAATGAGTTTCTTCTTCTTTTTTTTTTTTTTTTTTTTTTTTTTCCTCGTGTGGCTAACACAATCAAAATCATCCAAACATCAGTTGTAAAATTTTACTTCTCAAATTTAATGGTTTTCATAGGTTCAAGAAATTACTTGATTTGCATATTTCCACATAAAGGAGAAGCAGAAATCTTGAACCAGACGATATCCGTCCTTCTTGGTGGAATTTACAGTGGAAAGAGCTATGTACGCTGTTTTTTTTGGAACCAAAGAAAATTGTGGTTAGTGGATATTCAAATTCTTGTTCTTATTTATTCCGCAATTTACCGTTTACCTTACAGTACACATCTTCTGTTCTTTGCACCTTCAGAAAAAAGAAAACTCTACAAAGACAAATATAATTGTAATGACAATGATAACAATAATAGCAATGATAAAGATATTTTCAGTGATAATGACACAATGATAATGATTATGAAGTCTGTGGTAAAGTTGGTTATGAAGATTTCGTGGAATACGAAGACGATGATGATCAGGAAGATGACGATCATGTTAAAATAATAATAGAGGTAATGCTGATAATGATGATAATAATGGTAGTGATGTTATTGGTGTTTACATTAATATTCATGATCATAATTATGTTGTTTTAAATACTGATTTTAGTTGTGGTATTTAATCCCACGTTATTTTTATACAAGAAATGAAAGGGAATGGAATAAAAAAAAATCTTACTACCTTAGCCGGGACTCGAACCCTGGTCTCCTGCTTTCCGGGTAGTTATGCTAGAAGAGACCCAGATGAGGTAGCAAGACTTTGTTATTCTTTTCCCTTGCATTTCGCACCCTCATCAATCTATCCTAAACCTACTGTCAGCGGTAATCTCTAATATGACTCCCTCGTCTGGCAGTAAATGAACTCCTACTCCTCTAGATCCTTTTCTGTTCTCCTTTGGAATGCTAACGGCATTCAAACACATACAAACGAACTCAAACTAACTCTAGAAGACAAATGTATAGACGTACTCTTACTTACTGAAACACGACTAACAAAAAATAAAAAACTCAACATACCAGGCTATACAACTTACCGAACTGATCACCCAGACGGACGAGCTCATGGTGGAACTGCGCTCCTCATTCGCACTTTGATTACTCATCATTTGATACCTTCCACTCCCACAGACTCGCTCCAATCCACTTCAGTGTCCATCAATACTTCCACTTCCAAAATTATCTTTTCTGCAGTATATTGCCCTCCTAACAAATCTATCACCTCAGGCCAATTCCAAGAGCATTTTAATGGTGAAGATTATAATGCGAAACATCTGCAGTGGGGCAAGAGAACAACCAAATCCCGTGGCTGTGCTCTGTATTATGCTATCTCCTTTTACAATCTCTCTACTTTAAGTCCGTCCTCTCCCACCTATTGGCCCATCGATGTAAACGGTCTTCCTGACATCCTAGATTTTTTCATATGTAAAAATCTTATTACCTACCTTCACTCTGTAAAAAACATTAAATGAACTTTCCCCTGACCACAACCCTGTCCTCCTTACACTGCCTCTCACACCTATCCCTAGACAATTGCCACCAACCTTAAAAAGTGTTCCCATTGACTGGCCACTTTTTAGAACTTTCCTAGAACAGTCTCTTGACCCCGGAATCTCCATAAAAACCTCTGAAGAGCTGGATGATGGTGTCCAAATCCCTCTGGAATGCTACTCGCAGGATTCTGAAGTATCATGAACCTTCTGTCTCCTTACGCCGAGAAGATTGATTTCCTCACTTACTATTATAATTGTGTCCTTCGAACCACCCATTTCCCACTCCTCAGGAAATTTTCTGAAACAATATTATTTCCTAAACCCGGTAAATCTTCTTCTAACACATTATCCTATCGAACAATTAGCCTTCTTCCTTTACTTTCCAAGGTATTTGAGAAAGTTCTTTTAAGACGAATAATATCTATTAAAAGTTCCTTAAATATTCTTTCTAATCATCAGTTCGGCTTCCGATCCCATTATTTTACTGTCCAGCAGATGTTTCGCGTTTTAGACTTTATTTTCTCTTCCCTCGAGCGAAATGAATTTTCTCCTGGTGCATTCTTAGATGTCACTCAAGCATTTGACCGAGTATGGCATACTGGACTATTATATAAGATGAAGTCCATATTTCCAAGTACCATCAACCTAATCCTCAAATCTTATCTTTCTAACCGTTTCTTTAGGGTCCGGCAAGGATCAGACAACTCCGAACACTACCCTGTGAAAGCGGGTGTTCCACAGGGCAGTATGCTTGGACCTATTCTTCTTATCCTCCATACTGCAGACATCCCCAATCATCCTAATACTCTTTTAGCCCTCTTTGTAGATGGCAAAGCGATCCTATCCTCCCACCCTGATTACAAAACTGCTTCCAACATTTTACACAACCACCCTGCTATTCAGCAGTGGTGCAGCGAAGGAATAATTAAAATAAATAAGTCCAAAAGCGTACAAGTAAATTTTTAACTAAGAAAAGATTCTTCTGATAATATTACACACAATTACATCCCTATACCTCTCTCTGATTCAGTCCGTTACCTTGGTTTTCAGCTTGACTCACGGCTCAACTGGAATAAACATACTAAAATCAAACGACAAGAACTCAAAAGACGCCACGGACTCNTATATATTTATTTATTTATAAAATTATAGATACAAAAATTAATTAATTATAAATAACATGCATATTCTTTAAAATAAAGTTTATGCAAATGTAACATTTCCAGTAATAGTGAATTCCTCCTTTATTACTGTTTTTTTTTTTTTGGCTAATTTATTATATTTCTTCCTGTGATAGACAAGCGACTCAAGACCAGAACCTGAATAGGCTGGACACTCATGAATATTCTATTTAAAGTCATCTCTTGGACGATATATTTTGCAATTTAAAACAAAGATGAATCCGCATATTAGATTAGGGAAGAGCGAGCCTTCGTAGTAGCATCATTCAATATTTAACACCTATCTACCTTTCATCTCTGATCTACGGATTACGTCCAGTTCATGTTCTGAAAATCTGAAAAGGTCCTGTCCATGAACTCTGGTCAATTCATTCGTTCAATCGCAGTAACAGTAAAAAAAAAAAAAAAAAAAAAAAAGTATTCATAAAAAAATAATGATAGTCATTTTATCACAGTTTAAAAGTCTGTCACTTATAAATAGGCGCTCACAGCTCACATTAGAAAATAAACTGACCATCTACAAGACCATAATACGACCAATCTGGACCTACGGTGCAGAACTCTGCCGCTAAGCCTTCCAATATCCAACGAATACAATCCTTTCAGTCCAAAATTCTCAGAATAATTGCTAACGCTCCATATTATGTGTCCAACTCTAGCCTTCATCACGACTTTAATATTCCTTTAGTCAAAGACCTTATCTAAACCCGCTTCAAGCTCTTCCATAGTTCCTTGGAAGAAGTCTTCCACTTCTATAAACTCAAATTTCATCCCAATCCATAAGCCCAATCTTTGTCGTAGGACTCCAATCCTCACCATCCTCCCCGGCGACTAAAACGGAGATGGCCTCGCGACCTCCTGGGCCTTAATGTCTAAACTTATTGGGGGTGGGGTCGATCGGCCCCTTCTCCCTTCACAGTGATGACCATTTTTTTTTTTTGTTGATTTTATTATATTTTTTTTTTTTTTTATATTTTTTATACATATATGTATATTTATTTTAAGTCATCATATTACAAGATGTTAAGTAACAGAATGTAATAAATAAAGATTTATTTAAAAAAAAAATTATATATATTGTGCTGGCCCCCACCTCTTTCCCTCCCGAGGCACCCCTACCTCCTTCCAGCATTGAAGGTCTGGTACATGCAAGCGTATCCTTCAGATGCAAGATGCTCATTCATTGAAATAACTATGAGATATTGCAGAGGCGTTTCCTCTGCTTGCCGACCGGGGCCGCCTTCTCACTGCTGCTTAGTCAGCATATTTGATGCACCAACACTTATTTAAAATAAATTGAAAGAGAAGTAAAGGATGAGAGTTTGTAAAAGAAAATGTAAAAGGAATTTATAACTCTCAATCTCGTACTGATTTCAAAGGGCGTCAGTTTGCATTTAACTTCAAAGTGAAATTAAATTAGAAACAAAATTTATCAGGAAAAAACCTGGTCTTAACTAATCGCTGCTGATTAACGGCTTTCGTGTAAATTGTTAGCGGCACTGTTGTAGGGAGGAGGGGCACTTATTAAGGGCTGACAGTCAAGACTTGGAAGGGGGGGGGGTCATTGTTCTCGTCAACAAAGGGGTATTGTAGAAGCCTGGATTTCTTGCAGGCTACTTCAAACAAAGAATAACGCCCCGAGCACTCTTGCTCAGTTTGTAGTAAATATTCGCGAGAGAGGGGAGAGAGTAAAAAGAGAGAGTGTGAGTGAAGAGAGTGTGAGAGAAGAGAGGGAGAGAGAGAAATCTCTGAATACTGCAGTAATAAGTAGTGGGTACTTGATAAGCTGTATCGCCCCGGGGGGTCCTAGCAGACCCAGATATCCTCTACTCCTCTGCTTTGACAGTTTTCATTTACAGCTCTAAAGAACAAATACAAAATGTCTAATATTTTTTCACTATATCTATATAAAACTATCATTATATATATATA
>KZ807306.1:546031-558001 GCA_000696205.2 Oncopeltus fasciatus | reverse complement strand
TAAAATATTTTAAGCTTTTATTTTCTTTAACAATAACGAATTACTTCTCGAATTAATTAAAATTTACATTTATTACTTTCTATTTGTTTGTATTTAATTGTAAAAAATAAGAATATATATATTAAATTCAGAGCAGACTTTCACCGAACAAATTTAAGTTTACTTTGAGGTGTATTAAGTGGCCACTTGTGCGAGCATTTTAAATGCTTGTAACCATAAACTCAGTGTAAATATCTCAGTGACAAAGTTTGGTCCAAACTGGAAAACTCAGTCATTGAGTAAACCATTGACTGGAAAAAGCTTTCGTCCACTTCAGTAGTTACTTCACATTATAGCAGATTTCCCATAGGAATATAAAGCTATTCTTCACAGATCCTTCATTGTATACGTTAAAAATTATAGTCCGTTACAAAAAGAAAATATGTATATATATAAATTGTACAGAGCAAAATATATACCTAACAACCTAGCAACATATACCTAGCAACCTAGTAACATATACCTAGTATTATACCTTGCATCTTATACATAGGCACACTATACCTAGGGAAATAAAGTAGTAAACTCCCTTGGTAGTACAGCAGTCACTGCGACTCAAGGAAGTTATTGAGAAACTCACCATGGAAGACCATAGCCTAGTACCAACTGAAGCTGGTGAAGCAGGAGGCACAGATTCAGTGATGAATAGTCTCGCTTCAGAAAAAGAAGGGAATCGACGAAAATGGTCTGAGCGTTTTGCAAGGATGGGTCCAGACGAGATCCCTACTAATGCTATGAATGAGAAATTATATGGCACAAGGGGAGTTGGAAGACCAACAGTGAGTTGGAAGGACAGCGTGACTAGTATAATGTTTTGTAATTTAAGCAGTCTTCGAGTGAATTGAAATTATATCTATAATTGATTAATTCCTCAAGACATTTTATACCTTTTACCAGTTTAATCCTACTCCCGTCTATCTACAGGTTGAAATTTTTAGCATAAAGGCTGCATCAAACGCGGCTTCCTCGTTAAAATTATAATAATAAAAAAAAAAGATTTATATGTATAAGCCATTCTGTACGTGCATTTAAAAGAAAAGTATATGCAAAAAAGAAATAAAATTTATAGCATAAATAACCGATAAACTGAAACAAAATTTCCTTTTTATTGGACACAGATCAAAATGTAGGTAAAATACTGTGGCAAAAACAGGAAAATATTATCTTGTAGCAGAGATTTTCTTACAAATAGCAAATGCAGGATTATCATCCGCCCTGAGGGTTTTGTCTGTGGAAGGGAATGTTTTTGAAGGAGATGAAAGAGAACATAAGGAAAAGTACCATCAATCCGTGGGCGATTTATCAGCTCTTCTACATGTCAATGATTCCGTTCCAAATGTTACGGAACAAAACTACTGTACAATACACATTTTGGCCTTTGATGTATTTCGCATTGTTAGGGGCAAGAAATATTGCTATGACTTATCTCGAGGGTTTTGCAATACTGCAATAGATATAACTAGCAAAGCATCAAGTTGAAATGAACATCCTGCCTCCGTAAAAAGAGACTGCCAGTCAGTGATATTAGAATCAGAAAATTAAACAATGTTAAAATTTGAAAAAAAAAACAAAAAAAACAAACAAAAAACGTTTCTCTTAATAAATTATTATTTAAAAGCCTTAATATAAAGGCTGCACATTGATAGTTGTTACTTAAGCAATACATTATTAAATACACTATTAAGCTTGAAGTATGAATGTTCTAGTTATTTTAAAATAGTTTCACTTGAAGGCAGACATTTCGATAATGTGAAAAAATAGGTTGATGAATATTTAAAAAGAAAAATTTGTTTGTCTCACAAAACTACCCAAATACAGCTGAAATTGTTTGACAATATCTCTTTAATTTTATGTTCGTATTTATATATTTTGTGTTCTTATCATGTATTTGAGTTGTAAGGATTAAATGCCACGTTTCACTAAAATATTTCTGTGGATTTCAAGTTCTCAGGATTCCTGCAAAAACATACAAAGAATTTAGAAGTAAAATTTACGGCCCTGGTAGGACGTTATTTAAAAAAAAAAAACTATTTCAAGATTGACAGTAAAAAGTTTGTAAAATTATTATTTTAGAATAATCACTCACACACGCATATATATATATATATATTTATGTGTGTGTGTGNATATATATATATATATAAATACAAAAAGTTGATTGCCCTCCAATGATCTACTACTACTACTATTATAAATACATAAGATTGAGGGTAAATGTTGTTACTAATATTATTATCATCTGTTTACTAAATTTAAGTGAATTGATAAAGTTCATTTATTTGAATTACATTAATGTATCTTCAGAAAGACTTAGAAATAAATAAAAAGTAAGTTCTCATGATAGACCATAAAAATACATTTTCCAGTTATGGCCTACAAAGAAAGAAATTTTGCAGCAGACAGGTTGGTTTTAGAACTCTTTCATTTCTTTACAAGAAGTACAGTTTGTTCCACGTTTGTTGCAAGTCAAATTTCAAATAGTGAGAAATTAATTTATACTTTGCCACGTCTATTATTATGGAACTTATGCATTTATTTTTATAAATATTATTTTTTTGTGGTATTTAATCCCACCTAAATTTTAACAATTTTTAGAGCAAAGGAACTTTAATACTAGTGCGGGAATTTAATAACTTATCAGACTTGTCTCGGTGGCATAAATGGAAAATGCACCGGCCCGTATAGCAGGAGATCCAGGTTCGAGTCCTGGCTGAGACAGTTAGATTTTTTATTCTGTTCCCTTGCACTAAAAATTATTATGTATTTATTGAATCTTGAAAATATATATTTTAGTTCTCTGTACATTTCCTTCCGACAACGAGAGACAACGGCTTGAGATTTAATTAAACAAATGTTTTATTATTATTTATTATTAAGTACATTGTCGTCATCTCAAGGCTTTAAAGAAAAAAATCCGTCTCGAAGTAGCTGCGTAATCTAAGCAGATTTCTCACGTTTCAGTAAAGATATATATAAAATAAGAGCAAAAGATTTAACTTAATTTAATATCCGCTGAGAACACAATGAGATTTGAGATGGTTTTTAAATATTCATCAACCTATTTTTTCACATTATCGAAATGTCTGCCTTCAAGTGAAACTATTTTAAAATAACTAGAACATTCCTACTTCAAGCTTAATAGTGTATTTAATAATGTATTGCTTAAGTAACAACTATCAGTGTGCAGCCTTTATATTAAGGCTTTTAAATAATAATTTATTAAGAGAAACGTTTTTTGTTTGTTTTTTTTGTTTTTTTTTTCAAATTTTAACATTGTTTAATTTTCCGATTCTAATATCACTGACTGGCAGTCTCTTTTTACGGAGGCTGGATGTTCATTACAACTTGATGCTTTGCTAGTTATATCTATGGGAGTATTGCAAAACCCTCGAGATAAGTCATAGCTATATGATCTGTCATGAGAACTGTCTAATTCTTTTACAATTTTTTTCTCTCTAAAGTCTTTCTGAAGACACATTAATGTAATTCAAGTAAATTAACTTTATTAATTCACTTGAATTTAGTACCTAGAGAGTAGTAATAATAGTAAATACAACATTTACCCCCAACCTTTAAATATATTAGATGGCGTTGGTCAACATGACCAATGTATTAGATTATGGTTATTTGATGGCATATAAATTACTCTAATAGTTTTAATTTGAGGGATTAAAAACTAAATCTAACTGTCCATCTTACTTTTGACTGAATTTTCATTATTTTTATTTGTCCTTATTATGGTTTCACTTATAGGCTACGCAAAATTAAAGATAGAAAATTTGAAAACCTAATATCTGCCCAATAATATGCTCATATAAATCACCGAAACTATGAACAGATTATATATATATATTATACATAACTTTTTACTTTGTATTANTATTTATTTTTCTTAACTCTAATAACTATTAATGATTTTTTAATTTTTTGCTTACATAAATTCCTCTACTGCTTGGGCAATACTAATTTCAGGCGATTAGAATTTTATAAAACTCATCCAACCCTTTACAGAAGGAAGCCTTAATACCTAATTTTACTTTTTGTTTATTTAAAAATAATGGACACATGATTTTGAACAGAACATATTTTTAGCTTATTCTTTGATGAATGAAGAATTGAGGAAGAATGAAGGGGAAAAAAAAAAAGAAATAAAAAGTAGTGTAATAGTAACCATTTGTAAATCAAGTTATTCACATTATTGTGACTTTTGAAAAATGTAAAGAGACCTTTATTCATCTACTCAGTCAACAGTTATTATGCTTTGAAAATTCCTGATGATTGTTCATTGTTTTGCTGTTTTACTTCTGAAAAAGCAAAAATGATGCACAGGCTCATTAGAAATTGTATGCTTATAGGGATAAGTGCTTAATTAAATGCCAGTACAAGAAGGGTTTGCTTGTTTTATCTCTGATAATCATGATGTAAATGATGAAGCTCTCATGTTGAAAAAGTTAATGCATTTTTTTTTTTTTTTTTTTTAGATACTCATGAACCTTCTGCCCCCTTACGTCGAGAAGATGAATTCAAGTCATAGTTATTAAATTTAAGTGCTGAACAAGAGTACGTAAATTAAAAATTTTTTATTTTAATTAGTGCTTTTTGAACTAGTAATAAGTAATTGAGTTCTGAAAAATGTAGATAAAGAACGTATGATAAAACTGGTGAAATTAAGGCTCACAGTAAGATATATCACTATTTACGATATATTCTTTGATATTAGTAAATATTGGTTAGAACCAAGGAAATATAAATTTAGGAAAATAAAAATTAGATAAATGGAAACGACAAAGAAATTATGGGAGATATTTATGCCAGCTATCAAGGAACATACAATTAACAAAAATAAATAAGACAAAGTATCAATTAAAAATATGAAATAATTAATACGTAAACTAATAAGTCGCTTGAAATTGTAGAAAATTATAATTTGAATGTAATTTTTATATCTTATAATTACGATTATAAGACGAAGTATTAAAAAAAAAAAAAGAAAAAAAAGAAGCTGTTTGGGTGAAATTATAAAAATATTAATGAGGAAGAGCGTTGAGAAATGAATGTGAAGGGACTGTTTAGGGGGCTTATTTAAAAAGAGAGAAGAAAGAAGAAGATTACTTGGATGAGTAATATAAGTGGAGAGAGTGAAGTGGAGTATGATGAGTGCATGTAGGGGTAGCTGGAATGTGTGTTCCACTGAGAGTGAAGGGTGGAAGTCAGGGGAGGTGTTGATGGTCGAGTGTTTTGAAAGGGGTGAACGGAGGATACTGTCCTCTAATTGGCTGAATGTGCCGGGATCCTACCCCCACCCTCCTTCTCTCTACTTCTAATCCGGATTATCTGTCCCCTCCATCACTTCCACAGCTCACTGACACTTGAAATTAATCCTGGATATTCTCACACAAACCCAGTCTGGATACTTTGATAAATGTTTTTGTAAACATAACAGTTCAAATTTGCTAGTATGCCATTCTTCAAAATCGAAAAGATTGGAAGAATATAATTTTATTTTAGATAACGAATACTCCGAGTAGGACAAAATAAAGGCAGTTTCATAGCAGCTTACGCCCGGGATAAGTTGGTGTGCGCTCCACCACTGAAGGAACATTTCTGTGTAGCGAGCTGCACTTTCTTGGAGGAGAGAGGAAAAAGGAAGCGTTTCATGAGGGCATTTGTATTAATTATGAGTCCAATAGGAATCGAATTTGTTTTGTTCCTCTTTACCCTCCAGTTGGTGGTCGGTAAGCTTCCCACAGCTGTCCAAGTGCCCCAAAGCAAGACTTACAACCTCGCACATGACTAGTACTGCAGGCTCGAAACGCCAAACATTCCAACCGAACCTGTCAGAAGTATTCTGGTCTTAAGAGTCAATGTTACTCTTTGTGAGGGCGTATATCTCCTCAGTATATAATGAGGGTCAGTATAGTTGTAGTTCTCCACCATGATTATATTGAAATATAATAAGAGAATTGGAGTTTATTATGTTAATATACTTATACTTATACAGGTTATAGCCTAGGAAGTCTCCGGAGTTTGTAATATTGTACTTTTAATTGGGTGGGGGGGGGGGAGGCGTTGTATGGCATGGGAATTCTAACTTAAGAGTTCCTTCTGAGATATAGGAGCTTTAGAAATAATTTTGAACGAAAACTTTACAAAAGATTAAAGGAATAAAAAAAAAAAAAGAAATTGTAAACAACAGTACAAAGACAGTCCATACTAAAGCTTTTGGCCTAGTAGTCATTTGGATTCTCTAAAGAAAGTGGCTTTAAACTAAAATAGTATACAAATGAGTGCAAGGTCCTTTGAATTTAAGGTAAATTTCTTTTCTTGTGGAAAATAAGCTTCTTTCTTAGTTTTACAGATGAAATTTGAAAAGTTTGATATGTTTTAGAGGAAATATTTATTTAAAAATAAATATAATTGTAATGATAAAATGATGCATGTATAATTTAAAAAAATAGATTTTTCAACACAGAAAAAATAGTTAAATGCATAGATATTTTGAATAATTTCCATTTGAAAAAATTTCATTGTGAAAACCGTGTTTTGTGAAAAATGTCTAGATGTCTGGACCCATGTCATGTAAATTGGAAGATGAATATAGGTACTTCTAAGCATTCAATATATATATATATATATAACTCTTTATGAAGAAAAAAAATTATTCTGTACATTTCATACACTTAATTTTTGATGGGGTAAACATTCATTGATGAATTTGTACATTTTTTTAAGATCTATCTATTAAAAAGAAGTTTGAGGTTTATAAAAAAAGTTTGAATGTTATAACTAAGTTGCAAATGACTTTTTCTAGTAAATATTTGATATATAGGGCAGTCAATGGAGGAAAGTACGAAAAAGAAGTCAGTGTGACTAATAAAATATAAAAATTATTTGTTGCAAATGAATCCTAATTGAACATAAAATTAACTATAATCCGAATATGACTGTGAAGAAAGGAATTTAAATCCTTAATTTTTAGCATTCTAACTAATACATCACAGGTGCCCAATTGATGTACACACAACCAAACACATGCTTATATAGTGCAGAAAAAATATGTGAATAAAGTAAGGCTCAATATAATTTTAAAAGTTTCAATATTAACTTTTTCTTGTTGAAATTTGATGACCAGTTTTTTATAGAACACTTTTCTGTAATTATATTATTCCATTTTTATCCGGAGCGTATAAAAAAACGCGTTCAGTCATTCAGTTTTGTTGGTACTTGACTCATTACCCATCTGCTAAGCTATGTACAGCTCCAGCACAACAGAAGTGTTTTATATGAACTTGAATATTACTTTTTCTTACAGAACTGAGAGGGTACATTGTTTGGAATTCTTTTCAGAAGAAATTGAATTTTCCTGAAGGGTCTCTCAACTGGTGACATTCAATTTGGAGTAGAAAAATGTGTGGAGTAAATGTGGGAATAAAATACAAGACAAACATCATTAACTGTAAAAGAGGACGCGGGTCTGACCGCATTTGATGAATGAATTCTCTCATAACTCATTCATAAGTGGGGGCGAGTAAGAGCGGATAGAGGGAACCTTTCAAGAGATTGACCCCACTTCCATGTAAGTTTACTTCTCACCAATGCGCATTTATTTATAAATATATCAGATATAAAACTAACTTCTTTAGCTTTATTTCATCAGAGAAATAACAATAACATGATTAAAAGGAATTAAGCTAGGCATTAAATGTTTTTTGCACGAAAATTAGAACATTCAGAAGCTGACAGAAGTCTACATCACATGTCAAAGAGTAATAATCAATTATGGATTGATTAATAAGTATTGCCAATAAACCATCTATCAAATTTATATTAAGATTAGCATATGAAATGAATTTAACAGCTGAGCGATTTTAACTGCTAGGGATTCATAGACAGAAATACTAGCTTAATATTTTATTTTTAATAAATATGATTGAGCACTTTTAATAAGTATTATTTAATAGAAATAACCTAATGGTTTCCACGTTTATACCCAAATTTAATTGTTCTACAGTATTGGTAATTTTTAGAAATACTTTCTTAAAAGTAATATCTTATATGTCCTCAAATCTAGATTATTACCCTGCGACAAAGTACCGCCGAGACCCGTTACATCAGGTACATCAAACATTGTTTCTTTTCTTTTCTTTTTTTTCTTCTTTTTTTTTTTTTTAATAGAGTGCTAACCTCCCTTTCAAACACTTTGGGTCATGGAGGGAGGGGATATCTACAGGTTGCTACCCTGTTCTAAACATCCATGGCTCAGGACAATCTTGTCCGGCCTTTTTCAAGACCCGAACGGATCCCACGAGCTACCCTGGCGCCCCAACGTACGTCGTTACATCGTGCTTTAACGAAATTCACACATAATTCTCTAACTTTAGCGGTCTGGTTTTTCATATAAAGCTGCACATTCAACAATTCCTTAACTAGTATAAACTAACACAAGCATTGTAAGGATTTTTAAATTACCTACTTTTTTATTAATGAATTGGGGGAAAGGTATTTACAAATTTTTTGTTTTATGCAATTTTAATAAATATGAGTTAAATAAAAATATTGAGTTAGTTCAGTTTACAGACTTCATGCGTGACGCATTGTAAAAGTACTATGATAGATGCATTATTGTTTGATGAGGAATCCTAATGAGTATCAGTCGTATATTCTTCGTCGTCAGCGTATCAAAAAGTTAAAATATATTATGTACTTCCTATAAATTATATTAAAACGATCTAATGTATCTAATTCAATATTTACAGAAATTAAATTTCATGCAACGAAACTATAAATTTTTTAAATACTGATTCTTTTTTTTTTTTTTTTTTTTTTTTGCTGGGTTACCCTCCCTTGCAACCACTTAGGGTCATTGGAGGGAGGGGCTATCTACAGGTTGCCACCCTTTTTTAAACACCCATGGCTCAGGACAAGCTTCTAAAATACTGATTCTAATTGTGGTATTTAATCCCACGTTAATTTTATACAAGAAATGCAAGGGAATAGAATGAAAGAATCTTACTACCTCAGCCGGGACTCGAACCCAGGTCTCCTGCATTCCGGAAAGACGCCACTCTTGTAGTATTTTTTAAATGATAATTATGTACGAGCAATAATAATGAGATAATGTTTAATGCACTAGGCTTATGGGCCAAAGGGAGATTCAAACATACAGTAAAAATTTTTTTTTCTTTTTGCGCCTGTTTTTAAATAACCAAGATTATTTCTGGTGTGTTCGATTCCTTGTTGAGACATTGAATAGAATAATCACAATACAGTATTTTGACCAAAATAGTATTTTGACCAACACACTTTCTCTAGTGTACTTGGGTAGTGAACAAACATGGGTTTCAGAAGCATTCTCACTTGATTTTTTTCTCCTGGGCTTTGGAGATAACTTACAAAAGTAATCCTAAATCTAGAGGAGGATTTCGTTTTTCACTGTATGACAAAAATATGATGAAAAATTAGTTTATTAACTTAGTTTATTTTCCTAAATAATTTAAAGTCCATTTAAATATGCATTATTTTAATATTACTAACTATACAATTTATATAAAATTATTGATTATTAATTAAAACGAAGAAGTTCTAAATCTTTAAACTTAGTGTTTAGTTTTAACTATACTTCACCTCCTAAACAGGTTTGCACAAATGAATGAAAAAGAAAAAAAAAGTTAATACAGAGAATTTAATGGTTAGAAAAATAAAAAAAAAACTTGTCAGTTTTTATACGAAAAATATTTTCGGAAAAATTAAGGAGTGTATGAAATAACTAATTATTTAGTTAGTTATATGCTAAATTATTAGTTATTTCGGGTCTCTTAATTATTTAGTTAATCAGTGTAATAGGGGTCTCTTAATTATTTAGTTGATCAGAGAATACATTAATACACTGATGTATTAATTGACAAGAAAGTAAGAATGGGTTAATGGGTAGGTTAATAAATATAAATAAATGATATTGGCTTCAAAATGGCAATGAAATGAAATATTGTAAGCTGCCAGAGTAGTAAGATAATAAAGACTCATTTGATGATTCGTAATAAAGAATAAATCCCCTCCTGTATTTGTATGAGTTCATTGAATGTAGGGATGAAAATATATATTAGTGGTAGGCGAAATAAATTGGAATAAACAAAGAAAAAAGCGGCTTTAAACAGGTGGGCATGTTGATATCTGGCTAGAGGCAGATGCTTATGTGCGTGAGGTGTAGAGTTACTCCTCGTAAGACGGGGAGCATGGAAGAGATAGCTAAGTCATTGAAGTCCTCTGGCGAAGCAGAGGAGAGATAGAGATAAGTAGGCACTTCTGCCCAGAAACAATAGATGAAGCTCAGAATCCAGGGGTTTCAACAGGTGGGCATGTTGATATCCGGCTAGAGGTAGATGTCTATGTGCGTGAGGTGTAGAGTTACTCCTCGTAAGACGGAGAGCATGGAAGAGATAGCTAAGTCATTGAAGTCCTCTGGCGAAGCAGAGGAGAGAAGAGATAAGTTGGCACTTCTGCCCAGAAACAATAGATGAAGCTCAGAATCCAGGGGTTTCAACAGGTGGGCATGTTGATATCCGGCTAGAGGTAGATGTCTATGTGCGTGAGGTGTAGAGTTACTCCTCGTAAGACGGGGAGCATGGAAGAGATAGCTAAGTCATTGAAGTCCTCTGGCGAAGCAGAGGAGAGATAGAGATAAGTTGGCACTTCTGCCCAGAAACAATAGATGAAGCTCAGAATCCAGGGGTTTCAACAGGTGGGCATGTTGATATCCGGCTAGAGGTAGATGTCTATGTGCGTGAGGTGTAGAGTTACTCCTCGTAAGACGGGGAGCATGGAAGAGATAGCTAAGTCATTGAAGTCCTCTGGCGAAGCAGAGGAGAGATAGAGATAAGTTGGCACTTCTGCCCAGAAACAATAGATGAAGCTCAGAATCCAGGGGTTTCAACAGGTGGGCATGTTGATATCCGGCTAGAGGTAGATGTCTATGTGCGTGAGGTGTAGAGTTACTCCTCGTAAGACGGGGAGCATGGAAGAGATAGCTATGTCATTGAAGTCCTCTGGCGAAGCAGAGGATAGATAGAGATAAATTGGCACTTCTGCCCAGAAACAATAGATGAAGCTCAGAATCCAGGGGTTTCAACAGCAGGAAAAATTATATTATAAATGAGAATATTTTCCTCTCGAACACTCCTCACTACTTGATTTATATTATTATTTAGTTATTTATATAAATTATATAATGAAACATAATACGGAGTATTAGATGAGAGTTTCATATGGACATAGACAGTATATCTACCGCTATAGATAGATCAAAATAACTGTATTCCAATGTTCAGGTACAGATAAATTCTAAAGGTATCTGACTGAAAGTGGCTACATAGCTTTAAAGAAAATTGTTAAGTACCTCAATTTACACTAAAATGCGAACGCTAATCTGCTTTAATTATTTAGAACATTTTTTTTTTATTTACCAAATATATTCACTATACATGCAAATTGTGTATGTGGTTATCCTTTCTCATAAGGTAAGCCTATGTAGAAAAAGAGGAGCGCGTTCAGTTTTAAGCAAAAAATCCCTAACTTTTGCAGCATAATAAATTCTAACAATAAAAATATTAATAAAAAAAAAAAGAAGAAGACAGATGATGAAATACAATAATACATTGTAGAACAAACAATTAAAATATCAATGATTATGTTACTGCCAACCAATTGTACAAAAACATATAAAACGTAATTAATAAATCCATTTACTGTAGCTTCTACCGCTTTTTTTTCCAAATAATTTAAAAAACATATAAACTTATAAGACAACATAAATATATTTCTGATGATTAATAAAAAATAAATAAGTAATAAAGAGTGAATTTATGAATTCTTATATGAAAAAAAAAAAAAAAAAAAAAAAAAAAAAAAAAAAAAAAAAAAAAAAAAAAAAAAAAA